>CAJHNH020001608.1:52500-62500 GCA_905116865.2 Candidula unifasciata | reverse complement strand
TGGGGGTTTGGTGGAGGAGGGCGCGTTAGGGCGTTCCTGTCACACACACACACACACACACACACACACACACACTCATCTTCCACACACACACACAATCTTCTTGCATTACTGTATCATTGTTCACAAGATTTAATTTACTCTGCTTCCGTATTGCAAACAAATCTCACCCGTAAATTGCCTGTATTAAAAGTTATCATTGACACTGAAACACATGTACCAGTGTCTGTTAGCTAACAAGAAATGCATTGCTACCACAGGGAACAACATGTCTATAAGAAGAAACTCCACAGGGGAGCTTGTAAAGCAGGGGTCTACCACTCATCAGTAGAAGTTAACCTCTCGTCGACAAATGTTTCGGCCCACGAGCTCCTAGACATTCTCAGAGAGTGGGCCCACCTGAGTTCATGAAGCTCATGGTTGGTTTCCCCTGCTGCACGAAATTACCGGATGTTGTTCGGATAGGGACAAGACGAACTGGTGATTTTGCAAAAGGTACTGTGAGATAAGAAGTCGTCGCGGTAGCATAATTAAAGCAGTCTGCATACCTGAACGACCGACCGGCAAGCTTACGATTAGTATACCAGACACATGTTGGACTTTGTTGGCAGGTGGCAGAGGGACTTCTGGCAAACAATTCGGACACGATGGACTTTCAAGGGATAAAAAATTCTTGTCCGCTAGACACCTGGACCAGCTCACCAAGGCCCGTCCCCTACGTTGTTTCGTTGTGTCCAGAGCCAGCTCGAGGCCCTCTCAGCAACCTCGACACTGTTTGTGTCTCCTAGCTCGTTACACCGTAATGATTGGTGTTATCAATACAGGCTATCAATAAAATGTGTAGCAGCAACGGTGGTAGGTTTAGCTGCAGTAGTAGTAGCTATTGTTCTTGTTGTAGCTGTATTAATAGATATTGCATCAGTTGTAGTAGTAGTAGTAGAATTAGATCTAGTAATAGATGTAGTAGTAACTGTATTCATTGTTTAAGTTTTAATAATAGTAGTAGTAGTAGTAGTAGTAGTAGTAGTAGTAGTAGTAGTAGTAGTAGTAGTAGTAGTAGTAGTAGTAGTAGTAGTAGTAGTAGTAGTAACATCGGCAGAAGCAGAAGCAGTAATTGTAGTACTAAAGGTATAGAAGAAGTATGGTATTAGTTTTTGCAGTAGGTGTAGTTTAAATTATTGTGGTAGTTTAAATGGTAGTAGTGTTTTTTTTTTTTTTTTTTTTTTTTTGGGTAGTTATATTGGTAGCTTAAGTAGCAGTTGTTGCTGTTATAGTAGTATTTGTAGTAGTAACTACTGAACAATTGTAATGGTAGTATACATTATATTAGTAGATGTAATAATTGTAGTAGTAGTGATGATGGTGGTGGTGGTAGTAAGTGTTTGTAGTAGTAGAAGTAGAAGTAGTAGTCGAAGTAGTGATGGCTGTCGTGGTGGTGGTGGTAGAAAAAAGAAGAAGAAGAAAAAAAAAGAAGTGGAGGTGGAGCAGGAGGATGGGGAGGAGGAAGAAGCAATAAATCCAATAAAATGCAAGTGTCTGTCCAATAAGCCACCCTCAGTAACAAATGTCATAAACGGTAATTCAGTTATTACAATTATATAAGTAAGTCTGTAACAAGCCTTTTTTTTCTGACAACGTAGAATTCTACCCCTTCCGAACATTCCTGATACGCCTCTGAATGCCAACGCTCGCCTAGAGAACTCAATTTACTATAATTTCCTTCAAACGGGTCAACTTTGAGAATTCTCAAACACAAATATAACGGCGGGAATCCCAGCTCTTGGCGTGGGTTGATTGCTATTCCCTTTAATTCACCGGTATTTTTTCCTCGCTTTTGTTTTTTTCTTAAATTGGGAATGGTTTAAAAGATTGTGCCTTTTCTACATAATTATCCTTCGTGTTTAGACCCCTGCAAACCCCCCCCCCTCCCCCCCACTTACTGTATATGCTGGCAATCAATTCAGGTGTTAAGGCAAACGCTGCTGGATAAGGCACAGTCTGGCGGGAAATTGGACACGAGGCATAATCTGTGCTGGGCTAGGGAACTCAACATGCACACAATATTTACATGTCCTGCTTACATCTGCAGTGCGTTTGTTGGAAATTGCTGAGCGTGTATATGGAAACAGGCCGACATGGTGTACCGTAGAACGGGCTTCAACAGACATTTGGCGTTTTCAGTGGTAATTCACTTCTGCCATGATAAGAAATTCAAATTACTGAGCACATTTGTTGATAATGGACAACACGGTATTCCGTAGGCTCTTCTACTGTAAATCTGTCGATCTTTGAACAAATTTTTACCCTATAGAATGCGTACTCAAATTAAAAAAAAAATAAAGCTTTGTAAAAAGGTATCTGAAATATAATAATTTCGTGGCTAAGTCCTTGGTTTTAGACATTTGCTTTTGTTGTTTAATAATTTAGGCGTTGTTTCAAGGCATATTAGAAATTTTAAATGTGGAATTTTGTAATGTCATGGTATTCCAATGAAAAAAAAACAAAAACAAATATTATAAAGACAATGAATGAAGGTTTAGAGTGTGCAATGCGAGCAGACGATAGTTTAAATGACTGGTATGTAGTTGATACTGTGGTGTAACAGGGAAGTATTTTATCTCTAACAAGAAGGGACCAGGCCACCATCTTCAGACTTAGAACGCAACATACTCCACTCAATGGACACCTAAACAGAATACAGCCACAACACTCCCCAGAGTGCCAGCTATGTAACTACCCCTACGAAACCGTTGAACACCATCTCTTTGAGTGCTCAAAACTCAGTGAGACAAGAGATCAGACAAGTGGAACACCTTGTACGAAGGAAAAGAACAGCTTGTGAAAACATGCAAATTCCACTACATGGCATTGGGCCGAAGGGCGAAAGCTCATGCGCCGCTGGATCGATAACAACAACAACAACAACAACAATCTCTTCCGTTACTTGGCATACCACTGAATGGGTCTTGACCCCCAAAAAATGTTGTATTGAAAACACTCGCATTGACTTCGTGGAGAATAAACAGATGGACGATATTGTTCTGCTGTGTAGAAACAGCAAAGACGTGAAAAGTAAAACATATGAATTAGTTAATATAGCACCAAGAGTTGGACTTGAAAAAAGTTATTAAAAGTCACATGCAATAAAGACACCGATAACAGATCAAACAGATGTAACACTAGAGACACAAGTAATAAAGGAAACGAATCAGTTTACTTGTTTGGGAAATGTTGATAGTGACAGAAATATGAAGAAAGTAATTAAGACACGGCCCCCCCCCCCCGTGTGGGTTCCGGGCCCCATTGTGGGGAAAACAAGAATAGACCCACTGCCTCCCCAAAAGCATGTCGTAAGAGTCGACTAATTGGGTAGCTTCCTTTGAAGTCGGAGTGCATCTGCCGGAGAGGCAAGGAACGAACAATCTGTATTCAAGAGAATGAGATCTGTAAAACTGATGCACACGCAACACTCAGGTTCTGGAGCAGGACTGCAGTTCAGTAGTGCACGATCAACCAGAACTTTCCGCCAGAGTTTACCGCTGGTGAACGCGAAGAAGAAGAAGAAGAAGAAGAAGAAGAAGAAGAAGAAGAAGAAGAAGAAGAAGAAGAAGAAGAAGAAGAAGAAGAAGAAGAAGAAGAAGAAGAAGAAGAAGAAGAAGAAGAAGAAGAAGCAGAAGAAGAAGAAGACACGTATTGCCAAGTCATCAGCGGCTTTTATTATCTGGAACAAAATATGGAGCTCTAAATTGTTTCGTTTCAAAACCAGATTACGTATTTCGGTTATATTATTATTTAAGTTTTAACATATGCATGCGGGGCCTATGCTCCATTGGGGGATAGAAAGGCAGAAGAAGAAGAAGATATGCATGCGAAATTTGGAGAACCACTAAAGATGGAACAAAAGTGGAATGCATTTGAAAACAAATTGCTGACTAAAATGACGACGATAAAGTAAGAGCATTCAAATTCAGTGAAGCAATAGGAGAAATCTCTTCGCAGCTTCTAGTATCGACAGTTATAAGACAGCAAAGATGGCGTAACAGTGGGTTGTGTATTATCATAGTATAATCCTTACGTCCTTTTCAGGATTAAATTTGTTGTTATTTAAAGCCCCACCCTGGCTTTTGCCAGGGGCCGCAATATAGGCAGGCTATAAGTATGGCCAATTGTCTGAACGCGCTTTCTGGGACCTCTCCACGGTGATCCTCATCCACATGGTGGCACTTTGTGTCATCGGGTGTTTGTCGCTTGTGTGATGTCCTGGTGGGGTAGAAAGTCAGTCAGTAAGAGTGGACACATTGTGAGAAGACACCAGCAGAGAATCACCAAACAGGTATTGTAATGGGAAATAAAGGGATTAAGGAGAGACGCCCAAAAGAAACCCTAAGACGAATGTTGATGAGAGAGGCCAAAGCTGGTGGATTGGATTCCATCCACACACACACACACACACACACACACACACACACACACACACATGCTTCAGAACAGGCTTCAGAACATGCTTTAGAAAATCGCTACAGGTAGTCCCAGCTCCGAATGGTTAGAAAGCATTTGGAAGTCGCAGTTAACCTCAATTATCTGAGAGATAAAGAGGAAGACAGAGAAAGAGAAACAGACAGGGACAGACAGAGAGAAAGATAAGACAGAGAGAAAGAGAGACAGACAGACGGGCAGAGAGAGGCAACGAGACAGAAAGACAGACAGACAGACAGACAGACAGACAGACAGACAGGCAGACAGACAGACAGGAGCCTACAAGGTCTCACGACAAGGCATCTTCCGCGTTGTAGCGGCTAGACGATCGTCGAGGATTAGAACAATATTAAAATCATCACATACAATAATGTGCTAAATCATTACGACATCTATCCAGGCATTGATGCTCATCGAGATGTAGATATTTTATCGGGTTAAAGAGCAACCCATTTAAGCCGGAGCCATTAGAATGATAAATGGGGTGCGTATTGATTGGACGGACACTTGAATGTGTGATAGGAAACATTGTAATCGGGAGTAAGGGGGAAATAAGTGTGTCACATTTGTCTCGGAAGCACGCAAGCCAAGCCTGGCCTATTAGATTTGTCTCCCTTAAATTGTAGGCTTTGTGAATCGTTTGGCGATATCCTTCTCATTTTTAATAAATCCTTTAAAAAAAAAAAAAAAAACTTTAAAGTAATACAGCCATATTTTTCAGGTCACTAACAATTCTCTATGACACTGTCTTCTTGCCAACTCTATGTTACCAATGCCAGACCTGGACTATAACAGAAAGAGAGAGGGGTGGGGTAGGGTTAGAAGAAAAAAAACCTGAAAATAGATTCCTACGAAGGGCTAGCAATATAACAATAAGAGATAAAATCAGGAATAATGAAATCCCAAGAAAAAAAAAAGGGATAGCGGCAGATCTGGGTTTCGTTAGAAGACAACAGGTGAAATGGTTTGGTCATGCAACGCGGATATCATCAAACAATGTACCACTTCAAGCAGTAATGCACAGACCAGGTAGGAAGCTAGGGAAATGCCGACCATGCAAACGATGAACAGAGGGAATAACAGAGTCCCTAGGAATAAACATTTATAAAGCGCAGAAACGGACACTTTTCCATAAATTATTCTTCGCCTCGACACTGCAAGGTACCAGAAGATCAAGATGAGATGAGACTAATAATGTAATTTTTCTGTCTCTATATTTTTACCAGTGTCTAAATTTATGTCTTCGAAATATATGAAGATATATAACAAATTAATCAACGGAATCATGGCGAAAATGTGTTAGGCGGATAACATCCCCATGGGCTGTATTATATTTATCCGGTGACCCATTCTGCAACACTGTGACCTCTATCTCTAAGGCCTACGGGAACATTTGACATAAACTTGGCTTTCAAAAAGCATTTGCGGTCTAAGGAAACCCCTCTAAATCTTATTTTAAGTCACCATATTCATACGGCCGGTGTAATGCTGATCACATTAACCACCTAGTACCGCTTGGTCTTTAAAATATGGGTGCTCTTCTTATATGCCCTATGCACTTAAGGCGTAAAAAGGGATCTGTACTTTACTTTACTTACTTACTATATTCATGCGACGGCTTACTAAATGTGCACCTGCACAGAGGACCCCATGGAATTTGACTAACAGCAGACAGGCAAACGTAATGGCACTAACGGGGCCGTAGCACAACTTGAAGTGACTAGATTTAGGCTTCTCGGGGTGAGCGGGTTAAATTAATGTTAGAAATTCAAATCGTTTTATTTCCTTACCGTTGGAAACTGTATTAGTATTTTAAATAGTAAAAACCAATACATTGGGCTCTTTATGAAAACAGGATTACTAGAGCCGTATTCGTCAACTTGTGCTCAGCAGAAATGTCCTGATGTTCAGCAGCTACATGTCTCAGTTTGGGATATCACGAGAAAAACAATATTCTCTGTGTTACAGAGCTATCAGATGGTTAGTCATTTTTTCTATTGTGTTGAAAAAAAATTATTACCGAGACAAAACTACCTTAGGTATGTCAGTAATAGAACCCACACAGGAAAATCGAATAGATGTTATTGCAGTGCTTCTTCCATCAGAAACACCGATCGAGCAAAAATGCATACGATATTTTCTAACTTCTAATCAGCAGATGATGCCACGTTAATCATCGGATATCACAAATAAACTGCTTTCTACGTATGTGTTGCTTTCTTTGATATGTTAGTTAGCTATCAAGGGTCCTTGAAAGAATGTTGCCAGGTTTGCTGGTCGACAGGTTTTAAAATGGAAGAAGTAGACTGAACTACATCACGGCGTAAAGGTTGCAGGAGAAGATAGGCAGATGAACCTGGTTGTGGCTAATCAAAGTCGTTCCATAGAACATTTCTTCTGCCTTCTCCTCAGGATGTTTCAGAAATTGGTCACTCCCGAAAATGCTATTATGACTTGTTTCAGCTTTGTTATGGTGCTATTTCTCTGCAAAGTCATTGAGGTTTTTTTCATGGCTTTTCCTCAAGAGAGTGAACAAGGATACGGCGAGATGTCTTGACTAATTTTGACTTATACAAGATCCTATTCTCTACCCCCCCCCCCCCCCCCTTTTTCCCCACCCAATATTCCAACCGACCACTCCCACATTTGAACATATAATAAATCGAAAGCATACCAAGGCACCACTCTACTGTGTAGTGAGCAATAGTACTTTATTTTTTTTTAAATTAAAAAACAAAAAGTCGTATGTATGAGTCGTGAGTATGTATAACAAAGTGGCAGAGATGTGACAGAACGCGGCAAACATAGGGACGATGACTGGCGCCACAGGGCTTGGAATTTCAACAACCATGAACACATTTGGCTGGCATACCAGAGAGAAGAATTCGCTCCAAGGAGATCTCCAATATGATTCAACGGGGTAACCGATGACCAGCAGCTGGTCGAGTTGTTAAAAAAAAAAAAATGTTGGCCTTCATTGGTTTAATGCAGGTTTGAATCCTGGGTAAAGTGACCAACATGTTTCATGCGATATGCATCATTACTGTCCTGTTGTACCATAATATGCATAACAATGACAATGACGATAAGGATGATGACAATGACGACAATGATGACGATGATGATGATTCTGACGATGATGATGATGATGAATGATTAATGATGATTCTGACGACGATTATGACAATGACGATGATGATGACCCTGAGCTGGTGTGTTGTATGATGATGTTGACGACGGCAATGATGATGATGATGACGATGATGATGATGGTGATGATGATGATGACAATGATGACGATTATGATGACGATGATCCTGAGCTGGCGAGCTACATAATGATGATGATTACGTTGGTGAGGATGACTATGATGATGTTGATGATAATGACTATGACCCTGAGCTCCACTTACACGACACTCGGACACCACCACATACACATCCTAAATTAAATGTTAACAGTAATGACAGATTGATTACCTGCAAAATCAGTTCATTTACTGAAATTTCTCTGCGGTTTTCTATCAAATCCAGCGACCCGTAAACGTATACACTTGGAGTCCCTCCTTCCATTTAGATCACGCCAGAACAGTGATTTCCAAACTGTGCCTCGCGGTGCCCATGGTAGCCGCGACCTTTTCACAGGGGCGCCGCGAAATATTCAAAGATAGACGAGTTATTTTTCTGGGTTGGGGGGGGGGGGGGGGGGGGGGGGGGGGGGGGGGGGGGGGGGTTCTACATACGAATAGTCATACTTTTACTTAGGTTAGGGCACCGTGGAAAAATGGTTATTGAAAAAAGGGCGCCGCGACTAAGAAAAGATTGCAAAACACTGCACTAGAATATTCTCAGTTCACTGCTCTCGTCTTGGCACAGACAGGGATAGTAGTTTGTGTTTACCACAAAACACTGATTATTGTCTGTTTTTCGTTTGTTTGTTGGGTAATGACATGTTAAGTTATACACCGTATACATTTCGATATACATTGCATCAACTATAAATTATCATCTATAAATTGTATCAACTAATAGTTGTGCCAACTAAACTTTATACCGACCTATAATCGTATTGACCACAAACTGTAAACTATAAATGGGTCAGCTATAAACTGATCGTTTCACATTTGAGTCAGTTATACCAACCACTACTGTATAAAAATTATATTATATCTACTATAATTTACATCACCTGTACTGTACAATATTACCACCTATAAATTGCGACCATAGATTTTTCACTCATTTATATATTTTAAACATACCAACTGCTAATTGTATCAACTATATATTGCACCAACCATAAATTATATTAATAAACTGTAAGGACTAAAAATTATATCTCTAAATTTTAAGAACTATAAATTGAGTCAATTATAAATTATACGAAACACTAATTATACCGACCACACATCATATGAACTATAAAGTTATGACCTAAAAACATGATCTACTCTAAACTGTGTCAACTATATATTATTATACCAACTTCTGATTCTAGCATTTAAATTGTATGATGTGCGCTAAACTTTGCATGAGCTATAAACTGTAACAATTGTTAATTACATGAACTATAAATTGTATCAAATAAGAATTGAAGCACTTATCAAAAGTATCCAAATAAACTGGACAATTATTTTGTGATCTATACCTTCTGAAAAAAAAAAAAAAAAAAAACATGGCAGTCTTAAATTAACGAACATACAGACCACAACACTGTATCAATTACAACTTGTTTGAGCTATTAACTATATCGACTATAAATTGTATCAACTATAAACTGAATCAACCATCAACGGTATCAAGACTAAACTGGCTAGTAGCGTTCTAATCTAAGTCTTCTGCAATAACGAAGACAGTCTGAGAATAACGAATGAATTCCACTGCAATGGGAGAATGCGTTTTCCTGAATCTGCAAATCCTGTAAGTATCATATTCATATATCCATCAACACAGTCGTACACATACACACACATACACGACACACATGAGGCCCCTCCACACACATACGCGTACGCACATACACACACAAACGCGCATAGATACTTCATAAATATGTCACAAATAATGATATACAACAACCGCTACAGTTGTTGTATGGTAGTGACTTATGGGTGAATTGTGCGATGCTGCGACTTATATTCTACTGATGATAAATCTATGACATCTGGTAAACATAAGCTCTGTTATTCTTCTCCATCTGTCAACGGTAATTTACAGCCCCCGGAGTCATAAGCAGACGATCTCATCGGTATATCGAAATTTTCATCTACCTTCCGTTAACGTACCATATAGTTTGTGTCGACAATGCCAGGTGATGTTGAATTCGCACTGCTGGGCCGAGCAGGTAATGCCGACCGATATTTATTGCTGTATTGTATCTACCTGGAAGGACAGTGGCCCAGTAGTTAGTTTTATTGCGCGTCTACTTGGCGGAAATAAGTTTGAATCACCATTGAGATGGAATTTTAAAACTGACTATTGTCGACAGCCGAAAATCATCATCATGTGACAGCTTGATAAGGGTC
>CAJHNH020001608.1:0-47500 GCA_905116865.2 Candidula unifasciata | reverse complement strand
TATGTATGTATGTATGTATGTATGTATGTATGTATGTATGTATGTATGTATGTATGTATGTATGTATGTATGTATGTATGTATGTATGTATGTATGTATGTATGTATGTATGTATGTATGTATGTATGTATGTATGTATGAATGTATGTATGTATGATTTGTATTATTATTATGAAGCGTGTCAGTGTAGGATTAAACCATTAATGAGTTGTTAAGCAGCCTCTAGCCCAAAGTGGGTTTATACAAGCACTTTAGTTTTGAACTGTTAAAAACTGTAAAGCTAACACTGCGCCCTCTGTACTGGCATGCGCTGACATGAAAGGTTATCTTATCGTCATGCACGTACCAAACATAATGAACCAGTCATCTCATATAGTAAAGTGTAATCTAGAGTAAGCAATTTCAGCATGCAAAGAAACTGACCCGTTAAATAAGCGAAAGATACGAACAGTTAAAAACTAAAAAGCTAAACTGTACCATTTGAACTACTAGGGGAAATAGAAGATATTTTTATCGTAAAGCGAATAAAAAAAAAGTGAACCAGTCACCTCAAATCCAAAATATAACTTTAAATAAGGAGGGTTAGTTTAAATCTCTAATCGTAAAGTAATTTAAGAGCATCGTCAAAGTTAAAATAAATTTACTCATATCTATTTTCCCAAGGAAAAAAAATGTATCAAACGGAGATAACTTAGCTTTTAATGCGTATCTCACTGACAGGTGTTGTGCCCCTTGGATTTGAGCAAACATCCCACATGTGCTCTGGTCTCAAAACAAAACATTTCTGTATTTTTCGGTTTTTATCCTTCTCAAGATAGGCAAGTTTCTACTACCTAGCTCTGTAGGCTATCTACTACATGATAGCTACACGTCTCTCTCTCTCTCTCTCTCATACAACTATCTGCCTGGTATTCCGGTAACATGATTAATTTACTATAGATTATTTAGTATAAAGACCAAGGATGCATGCTTTTTTGCAACTATGCAGTATTATCCGGTTTCGTCCTTTTTAGGACGGAAATTTTTTGTTATTTGAAGCCCCACGCTGGCTTTTGCCAGGGGCCGCAATATAGGCAGGCCATAAATATGGCCAATTGTCTGAATGCGGTTTCTGGGACCTCTAAACGGCGACCCTCATCCGCATGGTGGCACTTTGTGTCATCGGGTGTATGTCGCTTGTGTGATGTCCTGGTCGGGTGGAAAGTCAGTCAGTCAGTTATTGCAACTATTATTGTAGGACCAACCCCTTATAGAATAAAATTTTTGTTACTATGAAGCTGGCTCTTAATAGGGGCCGCAAAAAAGCCTAATTGCTGAACGTGATTTCTGAGACCTCTTCACGGTGATCCTCATCCGCAAGGTGACACTTTGTGTCATTCGGTGTTTATCACTTGTGTGATATCCTAGTGGAATAAAATACTACTAATTTTAATTATTATTTCAGATCCCCAAAAAAAAGGTTTTGGATGTGGAGGAGAGAGGCATGTAGTACAATGACTTATAGGGCAGAGCCAGGTAGTAGAGTGACGTCTAGAAAAAAAAAACGGATAGCAAAGAGCAGTGTAGTAGAGAGTCGTGTAGTAGAGAATCCGTGTTGTAGAGAATCGTGCAGTAGAGAATCGTGTAGTAGAGAATCGTGTAGTAGAGAATCGTGTAGTAGAGAATCGTGTAGTAGAGAATCGTGTAGTAGAGAATCGTGTAGTAGAGAATCGTGTAGTAGAGAATCGTGTAGTAGAGAATCGTGTAGTAGAGAATCGTGTAGTAGAGAATCGTGTAGTAGAGAGTCGTGTAGTAGAGAATCGTGTAGTAGAGAATCGTGTAGTAGAGAATCGTGTAGTAGAGAAGTAGAGAATCGTGTAGTAGAGAATCGTGTAGTAGAGAATCGTGTAGTAGAGAGATCGTGTAGTAGTAGAGAGAGAGTCGTGTAGTAGAGAATCGTGTAGTAGAGAATCGTGTAGTAGAGAATCGTGTAGTAGAGAATCGTGTAGTAGAGAATCGTGTAGTAGAGAATCGTAAAGCAGAGAATCGTGTAGTAGAGAATCGTGTAGTAGAGAATCGTGTAGTAGAGAATCGTGTAGTAGAGAATCGTGTAGTAGAGAATCGTGTAGTAGTAATCGTGTAGAGAGAATCGTGTAGTAGAGAATCGTGTAGTAGAGAATCGTAGTAGAGAGAGAGAGAATGTGTAGTAGAGAATCGTGTAGTAGAATCGTGTAGTATAGAATCGTGTAGAGAATCGTGTAGTATAGAATCGTGTAGTAGAGAATCGTGTAGCAAAGAATCGTGTAGCAAAGAATTGTGTAGTAGAGAATCGTGTAGTAGAGAATCGTGTAGTAGAGAATCGTGTAGTAGAGAATCGTGTAGTAGGAATCGTGTAGTAGAGAATCGTGTAGTAGAGAATCGTGTAGTAGAGAATCGTGTAGTAGAGAATCGTGTAGTAGAGAATCGTGTAGTAGGAACCAGTGTAGTAGAGAATCTTGTAGTAGAGAATCGTGTAGTAGAGAATCGTGTAGTAGGAAGCAGTGTAGTAGAGAATCGTGTAGTAGAGAATCGTGTAGTAGAGAATCGTGTAGTAGAGAATCGTGTAGTAGAGAATCGTGTAGTAGAGAATCGTGTAGTAGAGAATCATGTAATAGGAAGCAGTGTAGTAGAGAATCGTGTAGTAGAGAATCGTGTAGTAGAGAATCGTGTAGTAGAGAATCATGTAATAGGAAGCAGTGTAGAGAGAGAGCGTGTAGTAGAGAATCGTGTAGTAGAGAATCGTGTAGTAGAGAATCGTGTAGTAGAGAATCGTGTAGTAGAGAATCGTGTAGTAGAGATATCGTGTAGTAGGAAGCAGTGTAGTAGAGAATCGTGTAATAGAGAAGCGTGTAGTAGAGAATCGTGTATTAGAGAGCCGTGTAGTATATTGTACTATATTAGAGAACCAGGCAGCAAAGAACTAACTCCGGAAACGACAAAAACCGAGATGGATTGTTTTCAAGATATCTAAAGTATTGCTATTGACATAATGGAACGAAGGGCTTGGCTGCGAGCTTGATATGGCGTATGACCTCACGCCCGGGCGAGGATGACGACCTCTGTATCAACGATAATGATTTAATTCATTTCATTATTATGAAGATTCCAGAGTCTCGCTGTGTGTGGTGGGGTGGGAAGTTAGTCTAATTGTCCCATAATAAAAAAGATTTTTGCGTATTCTTTACACAATGTTGCGGAACCAGCCTGAGAAATGTGGGCTGTTGTGATTTTTATAGTCACATTTCACGTTATGTAGATTTGTCAGTGCCTCTGATTGGTAGGCTCTCGATACCGCTGTTCGAGACAAACGCAAAGCATTCTGATGGGAAATCGCCTGCAGCTGGCATGGAAGCCGACACCTCGGTTTACCGCCTAAGCCATAGACGCCGACTTCCCCTGATACTCATGTCGTAAAAGAAAAGCAGACTAATTAGGAGTGCATCTCTAGAGAGGCGAGAAACCAACCGCCTGCATTCAAAAAAGCCACAGCTGTAAAAACTAAAAATAGTGATTTTGTGTATTTGTGTAGTATTGTTTGACTTGTATGTGCTGATGAAGGCTCCATAGCCGCGACGTTCACGTTTTGTTTGTATTTGTTACACTGTGAAGCCTGCTAATATACTTTTCGTTCGGTTGTATATATTTTCTGTAGAAGCTAAGTTCTGTAACAAGTCTAAAGTCCAAACGTGGATATTTCCTCCGTAGTTTATAGCTGGCGAATGCTAAGAAGAAATAAGACAATGAAGATATTAGTATTAAATTAAAACAGACATATTCAAGAAATACAACTATAACAAGAACATACAGACTTACCCTAGCTATACCCTAACATCTTGTCTTGTGTTTTGTCTGCGAAAGATCCTTGCTGTAATCCTCAGTCAAATCTGGCAGACTCCGACTTAATGATTCAGCTACTTGGCCAGACTTTATAAACGCTGTGTGTATCATCCAGATTTTGTTTCTCTTTCTAGCTAACCCCATTTTTTTGTTTACGTTGCTATCACATTTTTCACACAAAGTCACGTCAAGTATTTCATTTTAGATGTAATAGTACCACAAAGTAATTAAAAGCATCACATTTACTTAGTGTAAAAGGAAGGGCTCTTTCGTTCTATTGACATCTCATGCATGTGTCGGTCGTTACTGCCACATGCGAAAAAAAAAATTCTTTTGTTTGTTATGAGTTCCGATTGTTGCATTCAGCCATTAGGAGATCTGAACTGACTTCTATTTTTGTGCCCAAAGAAAATGACATTACGTAATCTACTAATATAGCAAGCTGGAAATTAAAAGCATCCAGATGAGTAAAATTACGGTTTGAATATGAAGGAGCAGTGTACGTGCTCAGTGTGTGCAAAATGCGTTTGTCAGCCGGGCTTATCGACACAAAAACAAAGAGGAAAAGAAAGATGTACACGTGAAATCAAGATGTTTCTTTAGCTGTTTAAAATGTGCTTTTTTTTTAAATAAGTGCTTTGATTTCATAGTTTCTGGAATAAGATTAAAAACAAATAGTTTTCTTTGTCAGAGTACAAGTGAACATAGGTTTTTATGAGAAACAGAAAGATCAATTGAAAGAACACACAGAGATTCGAGCCTTTACATACGAAAAGCTACACATGTATTTCCTGACTTCAGTCAATGCACGAGATGATCTGTTCTTTCACTTGATGAATATAAATGTTCAGCCAAAATGAAGCTTGACTTGACAATAAATGGCAAATTAGACAAATTGTTTTGACCTTTGGTTGGTTCAGAATTAACTACAGATCTCTTTTTCAGCGTTCCCTGGCTGTAAATTTCCGAGGAGGGCGGATAGTCCTGATGATTCGTCCATTTCTGGACTTTGATCTTATTCCAGAACTTGCATTTTGCGTGCACGTTCGTTTTACATTCTGGCTTCTTTGTGTGCCTCTCAGAAATGGACAGGACTAAGTTCGCATGAACATTTTCGACAAGCGGAAGACATAGAAAGAAGGTGGGTTTCATGTGTTTGAGATTCCAGCGGGTCAATGGTTATTGTATGTTATGTTAAACAATTATTTCTTCAATTGCATGGTTAATTTGTTGTTGCTTTTGCTATTGTTGTTTGTTTGTTTATTTGTTGGTTTGTTTGTTTAGACGTTTGGATTACTTTGTTAAAAAGATGTTTTGTTTTCGAATAAAGTGTTCTTGCCGCACTTTACCAATGGACGCATCACAATTCGGTTGGCACCAAGACAGGGAATCGGAGCCATATTAAAAGTGAAAGTTAGCTACAGTGGATTGTCAAACCTCTGGAACCTCTTAATTGTAAATTCTGAAAGATTGCTGTTTTTCAGTCATATAAGGCTGTCATCCCAATTGTATCACTGGCCTACTTTTGCTTGCTGCTTTCAACATTTTTTCAACTTTTTTAAAGGCTAAAATATTCATGTAAAGTAAAGGACCTTTGCCTACAAGTGTATTATATAGAGCTAGACATATACTTTATGAGCCAGTCGGCATCAAGTGGGTGATGTGAGCATCACATCGGCCGCCTTTATTCCCATGACTTTTCCTGTTATTCTCTTTTAAGGCTGATCGACCTGAAGCCAAAGTCATAAGGCCAGGCTCCATCAAGAACTGAACTCATGACTTTCCGATCCGCAGGCGACAGTCCAGCCGCATCTCAAAGGCGCTTCCGAAGAAACATATGGCTTGAAAAAAAAAAAAACGGCTTTCATAACTAAATCTTTATACGGAAAATTTTATGAAAATGTGAATTTGATTGTTTTTGCCTAGATGAAATGCGATCCGCTTTTACGTATTTCCACATTCCTAGAACCTCTAGTGAGGCATTCTAATTGTTTGGTAATTACCCATGCGTCTGGATACAGTAATAGGAAATATAATTAAAAATTGACAATCGTAATGGTAATTTTTTGTTTATATAGATAGATATATTCATTTTATTCTCAGCTCAATGAAAATGGGTTTTACTATTTTAATCTTTATGTATAAGATAGTTTGGACAGTTATAATCGAAATTTACTAATCTCTCAAATGTATTGAATTTGGAAGCAAAGAGATGTGGTTTCTGAGACAAATGTTGCAAATACCTTGGATGGACAGAGTAACTAACAACGATTATTTGAAAGAAGCTAATGAAACTAGATCTCTGTATACAACAATAAGAAGGAGACAAACTCTATTCTTTGGCCAAGTAATGATAAAATAGGAATTGGAAAACATCGTGACAACTAAAAAGATCATTAGAAAGAGGAGATAGAGGCAGACCAAGAGAGATGATGCTGGATGGGCTGAAACGATGGCATGGAGGGATATCACCAAGAGAGCTGTTCCAGGTAACCAGGGAATGTGATTTTTTTGTGGAGATGCATGAGCGACTTCACCAACTGACAAGACACATGATGATAATTATGTTGATTGATCTCCTCAGCTGTTAGTATTTTTCATACCTAGAAAAAAAAAATTGTTTTTGACTATTCTGTATAAAATGTCTTAAATAGTTTTCCACAATTCTAATCCCAATGTAATTCTTTCTCTTCGGAAATAAATATTATTGTCACCTTAATAAAAACTAGTTTTGACTAATCTAACCTTAGAGATTACAATAGTTTTGACTATTCTAATCTTATTGAATTGATTACGTCTCTAGTTTTTACTATTGTTCTTAGTCAATATCAATAATTTTGATTTTTATACTTTAAGTGTATAAAACAGGTTTGACTATTCTTACTTTGCAGGATTGTTTATCTCTCCAGCTGTTAATATTTTCTTATCTGAATGAAAATATTTTGTGACAATTTTAATCTTAACCTGCTATTCGCTTAACTAGCTATCAGTATTTGTAACTTTTTATTTTTAAACAAATTGTGGTTCTTTCGTAATATCCTACCTCTAGATGACGTCACAGGACAGTCCAACATATTAGAGGGTGGTAAAACTGGGTTTTCTGGCTTTCTGATGCTTTTAGGGATCCCAGAACATCTAGAACTGGCCCTAACCTCAACCCACCGACACCCCACGAGAGAGTGCAGCCTAGGTCCCACTACTGCATGCGGTCTAGGTGGCAGGACAGTATGAAGCCTATCTACCACCCCCTGAAATATTAGACTGTCTCGTGACCTGTAGATTTTCTATGTTTGGGGTAGGATATTAGGAAAGCACCAAAATGGTTAACAATTCTCCTCATTGTGTTGTCCATCTCTCTAAGTGTTAATTTCATCTTTTTAAAAGTTGTCTTATCTCAACCTTGTGTTAAATTGTTCATCGCTCCGCTTTGCTACAACTAATATGATGTATAAAAGATCCTTTAATTAACAATTTCCTGTATTCACCTTCACATTTATGCTAACAAACACTGATTTGATCAAATGAACGGGATGAATGTAAGATACATGAAGCGGTAGGAGAAATGCTTGAACTACAGCATGTATTAACAGTTGTAAATATATATATATATATATATATATATATATATATATATATATATATATATATATATATATATATATATATATATATATATATATATATATAGAGAGAGAGAGAGAGAGAGAGAGAGAGAGAGAGAGAGAGAAGCGGCGTCCGTGGCTAAGGCGTTGCGAGTCCGACTCGTAAGCCAGCATACCACGATCGAAACCTCCGTGGGCTGCGTGGATTTTTATCGTGGTATGGGACGTCGCAGGTCGACCCAGCCTAAAATGGGTACCAGGATGGGCTGTCCTGGGAAAGTAAAGACAGCCGGCGTAATGCTGACCACATTACCCACAGAGTGCTGATGGTCTGTAAAAATATGGGACGCTCTGCCCATATGCCCGATGCGCCGAAAGGCGTGAAAAGGGAACTTTACTTTTTACTTTATATATATATATATATATATATCTTCTTCTTTTGTCAAAATCTGCTTGTGCCGCTAGGCGTCGCAGTCTATCAGATGATCGGCAACCGAGCCAGGGCGAGCTCAGTCGCTTCATATGCCGTGATGTTATGAAGTCTCAAGTTGTCCGTGACTCCTTCAATCCATCTTCTTCTTGATTTTCATGTTGTATGCTCTTGATGCTGGCATCGTTGGTTCCATTCTCATTAGGTGACCAAACCATTTATTCTTTTTCTCAATAAATTTAACGATGGGTATGGTTCCAATAGTTCTTGTAATCACATCGTTTCTCATCGATCTCTTCTGGTTTTATTCGTAGCCATTCTAAAACATCTAATTTCACAGGTGGTTAGTTATATATATATATATATATATATATATATATATATATATATATATATATATATATATATATATATATATATATATATAGAGAGAGAGAGAGAGAGAGAGAGAGATGGCGTAATACTGGGTACGACATGAGAAGCGCGAGCAGAGAATCAATAGAAATGCTCGGAAATGACAAGCTAGTGGTTTTAGTAAACCCGGATGTTTAGGAGAAAAGCGAACGCTACTGAAAAGAGCCAACAGTCCTGGATATGGAATGGATTGCATAGCATACAACAGAATGAAGGCATAAACGTTGAGCCCTATGTGACTGAAGCGGCGTGATATGACGATGTACATAATGAATGTCTTATTCGTCTGTTTAGATCAGAGATGTCCAAACCGTGTCGCGACACATTAGTGATTGTGTGAAGGTCTAGATATTAGTGTGTTGGCTAGATAGTCTGTCGCGACATGTTACATGTGGGCTAGATGTGTGAAGGTCTGTCGCGACACATTAGTGTGTGGGCTAGATTGTGTGAAGGTCTGTCGCGACACATTAGTGTGTGGGCTAGATTGTGTGAAGATCTATCGCGACACATTAGTCTGTGGGCTAGATTGTGTGAAGGTCTGTCGCGACACATTAGTGTGCGGGCTAGATTGTGTTAAGGTCTGTCGCGACACATTAGTGTGCGGGCTAGATTGTGTGAAGGTCTGTCGCGACATATTAGTGTGTTGGCTAGATAGTGTGAAGGTCTGTCGCGACATATTAGTGTGTGGGCTAGATTGTGTGAAGGTCTGTCGCGAAACATTAGTGTGTGGGCTAGATTGTGTGAAGGTCTGTCGCCACACATTAGTGTGTGGGCTAGATTGTGTGAAGGTCTGTGGCGACACATTAGTGTGTGGGCTAGATTGTGTGAAGGTCTGTCGCGAAACATTAGTGTGTGGGCTAGATTGTGTGAAGGTCTGTCGCGACACATTAGTGTTTGGGCTAGATAGTGTGAAGGTCTGTGGCGACACATTATTGTGCGGGCTAGATTGTGTGAAGGTCTGTCGCGACAACTAGAAGCGTTAACTAGAATAACGGCCATCAGAGTTAAACTTTAAGCGCTGATTTGCAAGTGGACTGAATTACTAAGTGGCAAAATTTATTCGTCTAAAAAAAAAAAAATCGTGTCACAAAAATCAAAAGTTGCGAAAGCTCTGTAACGTTTTTCTTATCTTACTGAAATAAGTTTTGACAGTTCACACCCGAGTCCACTGTCTATCTCTCTAAGCAATACTATTGTTGTCATGTTGATAAAAAATACATTTGACCATTCCTATTTCACATTTTAGGTTTTTTTTTTTTTTTCAAATTATTTTATTTAAGCTTATGAAAAGGAAGGGAAGGGAGGTTTGTTGCGTATCTTTTAAAGGGACTTGATAAAATTGTAACGGAAAGTCAAAACAAGGATCTTAGTCTGAACAGCAGAAAAACAAAAGTAATGATAATTACAAATAAACCTGACGCTCCAAAATGCAACATCAAAGTAAATGGGGACAAACCTCCAGCAAATTGATTTGTGTAAGTACTTGTGTACACTGATGGAAGATGTATTAAAGAGGTTAGTTCAGTATCCTTTAGAAGTAAACACAGCATTTTTTTGGCTGTTAGGGTTTTTCTAGGCAAAGCTTACGTTCAGTAGTTTACTGTTGCTTTGGGCAGCTTTCAGTACCACTATCGAAACCAACGCAAGACAAGTCGTCTACAGTTCCTATCGAACCCAGCACCCCGGAATTAGAAAGCCCTTTCGCAACGCTTACGCTACAGACGCATTAAAGAAGTTAAATGTGAATAGCTCAGCTGGTATATAAGATCAGACTTGATTCAAAGTTCACGAGACAAAAGGTTGTGGATAGACATGACTATCAACGCTACATGGAAGAAGAAGCTTAAGAATTTTAGAAGAAGTCTGCAATTTCTACTAACCTGTCGTATATCAATACCACTGTCACAAATTACGCAAGGCGGTCAGCCACCTAAATCGCCTGCAGCTGGGATCGAACCCAGGACCTCGGAGTTACAATAAACATTCACAACGCCTAAGCCACAAACGGAGACTACAAAAATAAACAAGCTGATAAAGTCAAACATATCTGACTATCAATAAAGTCTGTAAACACACCAATGCCGGATTGTTCATAAAGAAAAGGCACGAACCAGTACAGATCCACCAGGAAAGAATACATACTCCATGCGTGGTAATTTCTCTATCAAATGGGTAAAACACAAGGCAGATTTGCTACGTAATCCCGAGATAAGTCGAAAATGCAGAAACACAGCGTCTGTCTGTTGCCCCAAGTCTGGCTCTTTCCCTTGCACATTTCTATGCGAATAGGTAAGCCTGTGCTACAAATGACGTCACAACTTCGATGCCTTGAGACGGTTTCCCCTATACACAGAGGCACAAAAATGAAGAAGGAAGAATAGGAAAAGATCGCAGAGGAAAAAATATTGCAGGTAACACATTTTGACATTGAGATAGTTTGAGCGCGACGGTATTCCTAGCGTTGAGGTCTGTACCTGGATTGGAACCAATTGCTATGAGCGGCGCCTGTGTTCAACTAGATGGTTATATTGTATCAAAATTTTGGGTGCCTCTTTTCGAGTTTTCGAGCCGATAACGATAAGAAACAAATGAATTTTCTAGTTAAGAAGATAGATAAAAGAACTGTAGATGAAAGTGAACGTTGTTACAAGTTTATACCCCTCCCCCCCCCTCTTCCCGCAACCCAGCAGCCCTAACAGAATTGTCATTGAATTTCCAATGTTGGTTCAGCTGCCGAATTCTTGAAAGAACAAGAAAAGACCCAGGGCTACTTAGAAAAGATCATTAATGAAGTCTTAGCTGAAACTAGATGAGTCGAGTTGAAAGGGGCGGATGTCACAATTTAACTGTAAAGTACAACAAAACACGACAGCCGCCCTTGTACTTACGGAAGCAACAGAAAAAACGGAGCCAATAATATGGCACAAAAGATAAAATACAGTTCCCCGTTTACACATTTTCATGTATGTTTCATTATAACAAGCACTTATTTGATAATTCCATGTATTAACAATAACGCTTACACTTGTGTTAACTAATTTTATCAAATGACCACCAGATGACTAACGACCACGATGATAATTATTATTCAGTGTACTGACCTTTGTACAATATATGAATTAATTAGTTGCGTATCCTTTACAGGACGTTGCAAAACCCACCCCAGCCCTTTCTGGCTGTTGTGGTTTTTCTAGGCAAATTTACGTCCAGTAGTTTGTCATTTCTCACTGCACGGTCGGCTCTCGGTACCACTGTCGAAACCAGCGTAAGACAAACCGTCCGAAGCAGGGATCGAACCCGGCACCCCGGCATTACGAAGAGCGTTCGCAACGCCTAAGCCACAGAGACGACGTAATGTAATCCAGTATACAAAATAGTATGTTTGTTCAGCGCACTGATCACAGCGTTTATAAGTCCGCGCATTTACAACTACGCTAATAACTTCATCCAGCGTCCACCACATCTTTATCTTACTAATCCAACAAAATAAAAATAGGAAACTAAACTTCCGCCATACCTTAACACATTTTGTGAAAATCAGAAGTTACAGATGCAAAGCTGGCACACATACCATCTCTACCGCTGGTACAATGAACGGAGACGTAAACACACCAGGGAGTTGCAGAACAAGACTTCGACACATCCAAATAATCGTTCAGTGAACATTGATATTCTCTCTGCTGACATTTATCGACACATTTCAGTCTTTCCAGACTTTAGTGTTATACTGCACTATGAGGAGACATAGGACTCATAGCCCATGGCTCTTCTCGTGGGGATCATGGTACGTCGTCTTCTTGGAATTCTGGGTTGAAGTAGTCCAGATTCTCCAGCTCCCTGATGAGTTGAGTCATTTGCGATGTTTCGTCAATAAACTGCAACGTCAGAGACGTCGACACTTTCTTGTCTGGAATTTGACTTTGACATTTTTTGAAGCACAGTTCGCTGGGATTCGGGTGATTGTATTTGCTGTCTTCTTGCTGTTTCTTTCCATGATTTCTCTCTTTCCTCCAAAACTCTGTTGGTTGCTAGTATCTGCTTGCTTAGTCGGGCGTTTTCTTCGTATGCTTTCCGCAACTTTTCCTCTGTTTCAGCAAGGGTTTTCTTAATCATGGCCACTTCTTTCGCGAGCAGCCACTGGGTCTCTTGAAGATCTGTGAGACTAATCTCCCCTTTCTTTGCTTTTGTTAAATGCTCGTTCTATGTCTGGATAACAGCGAACAAAGCCATGATGTCCTCCTTGAATTTCGCCATGTCTGTTTCCATCTGCTTCTGGGTTTCGAGAGTCGTCTGTATGATGGTTCTCAGACTTGTTACTACACCATCCTTTCTTTATCTCTTTGGGATTTGAGGCTGCTTTCTCGACTCTGAGAGCCTGGATCTTACTTTTAAGGCTAGCGATCTCGTTGTCCAGTTTGGTGGTGATAGCTATCGTTACGCCTTTGGTTGTCTCATGTCTCCTGCGGGCCTCGTGGTATGAGATAATCTCCCGAATGACCGTGGTTGTTATGCCCTAGCACTGCTGTAGATAGGGGCACCCCAGGTACCTGGCGCTGTGCTGGCCGGAGCAGTTTGCGCATTTTCTGCAGTACCTGCAGATTTCTTGCTCACTCACACAAGTGGGGCGGGAGTGCCAGGCTCTCTGACAACAGGACACTGGGACACCTGTGACACATATTGTTCTGGTCCTCGTATCCCCTGGTTTAGGTAGACTTTGTCCGGGATGTCTTCACCCTCTGATGTTATCACTGCGACTGGCAACGGGTGTAGTTTTGAGCCGAGTCTGTCCGCTTTGTTAATACTGACATTAGGGTTGTCTTTTCTTAGTTGTTCCAGTATTTCTTCATTGTTCCAATGCAGACTGACTCTCCGAACCACACATCGTCTAACATTCTGGGAAATTGTGGCAATCACCGTCATCTCCTCGGATATTCGAAGTTCTTTCTTACCGTTCTGTCTGATGTCATCCTGCATGCCTGAGGTACTGTTGGTTCTAGCTATCATACCCCCTCGAGTTCTCCTGATTTTCGCGACCGCATTTTTGCCCAGCAGGAGCTCCATCGCGTTGATGAATGTCAGTGTTGCAAGTGTGGTAACTGCTGTCTCGGCCCAAGCCAGTCTGTCGGAGAAAAATAGTGGCAGGAAATTCGTGGTTGCCGATCTTCTGCCTCTCTGGTGAGGTTTCCGGTGTCGGCCGTGCTGGTCCGGGTGACGTTGGAACGTCACTCAGGGCCTCACCAGTGGCCGGAGTGTCATCATTCTCAGATTTGGCAGTAGCTGCTTCCGTCTGTTTTGAGGCTGAGGCAGATCGGGTGGATCGTTTAGTGGGTTGCCTCTGCTGGCCGGCACGCTTTCCGCTAGGTCTGCTTCCTCGAGACATGGTGATATCGTGTCGGCGAAGAACAGAACTGCTGTTCTTATTAGGCCTTTCGCCTTGCTGTATTTTTAAAGTGACTATGTGGTAACTCACTGTAAGCGCTGAATGAGCTTTGATTGGCGCGGTGGCCCACTGTGTTGATGTTTGTGCTCAATGAACGGTCTGATATGATTTTTTTTTAAATATGACCCGCTACCGGATTAGCGATTCCAAATCTGGCTAACAGACCCTTACCCAGCCGAGTCTAGAATCTTCAAAACGTTCGCCTAGAGGTTTCGATGGCTGCCGGCTTTAAGTAGATGCCACAAAGTGTTCTTGGGAAATAATGGCGACCGTTGTGATCCTGACCTCATCACCTAGCAAGTTTGGCTTAGTCAATACCAGTGGTTTCCAACTGGATAAGACACACCAACCTCTCTCATCGTGAAAGTTTTGCCATGGGCTCCCAAATTTTTTTTTTAAATTATCATACTTTAGAAACATTTAAAAAATTTACATCTGAACTGGAGTAATGAGTAAAGGTAACGGTAAAAGGTAAAGGTAAAGTTGGGAGATGTGAACCAGCGTCATTACACACGGTTATAAACCATAAGTGTTCTGCCACCAGTACGAACAGCTGATTAAAAAAAACTGTCCCCCTGTGTCGCCGTCAGCACGTAACTCTGTAGCTACAGCGACGTTCTTTCATTGACCCCAGAGTTTCACTCTGGTGCCCATTTTCTAGATGCTGGGTGAACCCCGGGAACCACTAGGTTTCGAACACCGACCGTGGTTGCAGCGAGTCGCAGCTGGATTTGAAAGCGAGCCTCCTATCGACAGCGCTAAAGCGTCCCAATGAGTAATGAGTCCAACATTACATATCCAAAGTGCCATTTGTGCGAATTAGGTCTTCTACTTTACTTTAACGACTTTACTATCAATTGATTGTGGACACTTGAAATATTAACATAAATATTTGTAGACGTAATTAAGTGGATGAATTCATAAGGAAAAATTGATTAGAGAGACCACGTATTACCATTGGAAGCAAATGTGTACATTAAACATTATGGCTGGTCATTATATTTTCATATGATTTAGTAGTACTGTCAGCAGCAGCATCAGCATCAGCATTTATGTCCTTAGCTGACATGAGTCAGTAGTAGTAGTGTCAGCAGCCGCGTCAGCATTTATGTGCTTAGCTGACATAAGTCGGTGCAGGTCATACGCTCATTTAGAGGGATAAAAAGCAGAGAAAGAGGAGGATAAAGAAGAACACGAGGAGAAACCTTAACAGGAATACTACTTTAGAGGTATGAGGAGCAGCTTTATTAGAAGCAGTAGTAGTAGCAGCGACAAAAAGAGCAATAGCAGCAGCAAAAGAGCAGCAGCCGCAGTAATAAAAGCAGCAGCAGCAGCATAAAAATGCAACAGCAGCAGCAATAAGAGCAACAGCAGCAGCAATAAGAGCAACAACAGCAGCAATAATAGCAACAGCATCTATTAGAGCAACAGCAGCAGCAATAAGAGCAACAGCAGCAATAAGAGCAACAGCAGCAATAAGAGCAACAACAGCAGCAATAATAGCAATAACATCTATTAGAGCAACAGCAGCAGCAATAAGAGCAACAGCAGCAGCAATAAGAACAACAACAGCAGCAATAATAGCAACAACATCTATTAGAGCAACAGCAGCAGCAATAAGAGCAACAGCAGCAGCAATAAGAGCAACAGCAGCAATAAGAGCAACAACAGCAGCAATAATAGCCACAACAGCTGCAGCAATAAGAGCAACAACATCTATAAGAGCAACAGCAGCAGCAATAAGAGCAACAGCAGCAGCAATAAGAGCAACAGCAGCAGCAATAAGAGCAACAGCAGCAGCAATAAGAGCAGCAACAGCAGCAATAATAGCAACAACATCTATTAGAGCAACAGCAGCAGCAATAAGAGCAACAGCAGCAGCAATAAGAGCAACAGCAGCAATAAGAGCAACAACAGCAGCAATAATAGCAACAACAGCTGCAGCAATAAGAGCAACAACATCTATTAGAGCAACAGCAGCAGCAATAAGAGCAACAACAGCAGCAATAATAGCAACAACATCTATTAGAGCAACAGCAGCAGCTATAAGAGCAACAGCAGCAGCAATAAGAGCAACAACAGCAGCAATAATAGCAACAACATCTATTAGAGCAACAGCAGCAGCTATAAGAGCAACAGCAGCAGCAATAATAGCAACAACATCTATTAGAGCAACAGCAGCAGCTATAAGAGCAACAACAGCAGCAATAATAGCAACAACATCTATTAGAGCAACAGCAGCAGCAATAAGAGCAACAGCAGCAGCTATAAGAGCAACAGCAGCAGCTATAAGAGCAACAGCAGCATTAGCTGTAGTAGGAAGATGCGGAGCCTCAGAAACGTCAGCAGTTATAGTTTGAAAATAAGAAGCATTAATAATACCAGCAATAGTTGGTAGTGGTGACTGTAGTGGTGGTAATTAAGGAAATAGTACAATTTAACAAAGAGACAGGTCGCACCTTGCGTTACCCCAGCTTTCCAACTTTTGCTCTAAAAGAAATTCACCATACACGTTCGCCCACCCCAAAAAAAAAAATCGTTAATTCCCCCCCCACCCCCCCCCCCCCCCCCCCCCCCCCCCCCCGCCCTTATTTCTGCGGAAGGATTCTAGATTTACACATGCGGACAATCATATGGAAATCACTCCCGCGACCTTGCTTATATGAAAAAATGGCTGAAGCGGTTTGCTCATAGATCTTCTCTAAGCTTCCGTGTGACGGGCGATTGGCCAGTGATCTAATCACACACGTGATCGGTGAGTATCGATTGTTCACTTATGAGCTAGTGCACCCGTCGACATTTTGCCGAGTCTAAGCGCGGTTGATGGCGCAGAAAGGCGCACCTACATTGCGAAAACTGCGGGGCGTTATCTGCCATCCATGCGCTGCTTCAGATTAGGTCGGGAATCGGCCAGATTTTGTGGAATTTGATGCCGGAATCGCTGAGTAATCGAATGGAAACAGCCTGAGTTAGAATTTAAGGCTAGGCTGGTTTAAAGATGATTGTTAAGGCAGGAAGTCGCACTTGGAATTTCACTTCAGCTAGTTGTGGGGATTACAGACAGTAGTAGACGATACATTTTTCCAGACATGCTATGACAAGAATTAAACTAGATGGTTTGATTAAAGCAGAAGAAGAAGAAACTGTACGGATTGCTGTTAGGAAAATGCTACGGGAGGACAAATGCAATAAATCCGTATATGGCTTGGCCAATAGTGTAGGGTAGAGAAAATTTGACAGTAAAAAAAAAAACAACAATACCCATCTGACTAGAGACACTGAACAAAGAAAACATTTGCGGTGGGTGGGAGGGGGATGGTTCAGTCTCCTTATATTTTTTCCAAAAATAAAAAAATAATGGATGGGGGTGGGGGTGGGAGGGGGGGGGTGGACGCTTATGGGTCTAAGCCAGGTTTAAAAGCTTAAAAGAATAATGATACTAATAATAATAATGTTATAAATGACAAAATTAATATTAGTATTATATTTACAGCGCATAAATGCATTTGAATATAAATGTTACAGACAGGTTCTAAGAATATCTTGGGTAAAGAAAAGAACAAATGCATCCATACTTCAAGAGCTGAATATTGAAGAGGGTTGGCTAGTAAAGACAATAAAACAAAGAAAATTGAAATATTTTGGTCACTTGAAACGTCATGGAAGTCTAGAGAGAACAATAATGGAGGGGTATATGCCTGGGAAGAGAGGAAGAGGAAGGCCAAGGAGAAGATGGGTGCAGGATGTGGCAGATGATCTCCAGATGGGTGTATCAGACGCAGGACATCTTGCTCAGGATAGGAAGGTTTTCCGGAGCGTTGTTATGGCAGCGAGGTTCCGCGAGGGACATGCTACTGAATGAATGATTATATTTACATGTTAACCAAGCATATGCCAAAAAATATACACAACAACAGTTTACAAACAGTATAATTAAGTACTACCTTTGTCATGGATCAAAAAAAAAAAGGTAATCATACATAAGAAATGTATGTTAAAACATACACGACAAGATTATTTTAAAGTTCAGCATAGACGATTAATAACATAAACTGTTATAAACAGCTAGTTAAGCAAACCTGAAACATGCTCTAAGTAGAAAGTTAAGCTAATCAGAAACAGATTGAGAAGATAATGGGCTTACTCATGATTCTGTAGCCAGTAATCCAATAATGGTATCTGTCGCTTGTTGGCTCAATGTTTCAAACCCTCGCCACAGCCTCGATATCTTCACTGACAGCTGCCATGGAGCAGAATGGGAATCCGAGTAGCTGTTTCTAGGAGCTAATGGAACGTAGCCACATTTTCACTTCCATTGCTGTTGTTGCGTGCCGTTTGTGCACATTCATACACCTTGTTAAACTGTCTGGCACGAAAGGTTTGTCAGTTGCTTACTCCATCATGGCTCCGTCATGTGTGTTTTTAGTACACACAGATTATCACAAGAATATGTTTGTTTGAAAAATCATATTCTAACGGCTGTGAAATCCGAAGGTTGAAAATTAATATTTGTTTAATCTTCTATCTGTAATTACCAGGAAATCAGTTACGAAATAATGCGTCCTGGGTCGGAGCGTGGGGCTATTCACAACCGCTGCAAATGTAATACTTTTAACGGGACTAAGGACTACCCTCAACCGCCATTGCTTAGGTATTTAATTAGTTTTATTTACATGCCAATCAGCACGTGCTATATATATATGTGTGTGTGTGTGTGTGTGTGTGTGTGTGTGTGTGTGTGTGTATGCAGCTACGGTTGAAAATAACACTATTCTTTTTTTTTTTAGTAAAGATTCCTTTCACGCTTTTAGACGCATCGGGCTGATGGGAAGAGCACCAATATTTTTACAGGCCAATCGGCACTAGGTGGGTAATGTGGTCAGCATTACACCGGCCGTCTTTACTTCCCCTGGACATACATCTTGGAACCCATTTTAGGCTGGGTCGACCTGCGACGCCACATACCATGATAAAAATCCACGCAGCCAACAGTGGGTTTTGATCGCGGTACGTTGGAATTACGCATCGGACTCGCAACGTCTAAGCTACGAACGCTGCAGCACAATACTTTAATATACATCTAAATGAAAAACTGGAACATTCAAACCACGAGATGGTTCAATCAAAAGCAAATATAATACAATGCTCACATCCGATGCTGAGAACAGGAAAAGATAGGCAGAAACTTTCAAGGAGACCTTAAACATGCCTGAACGACACGATTTAATGACAGTTGAAGAAGAGGCGGGAAAAACCACACGACCAATAAATAAGGAGCAGATAAATATCACGAAAATCAGAAGGACAAAACATTCCCTTGCAAATAACGACGGCGGGTGATGATACAATTACAGTAGAAATGCTCAAATAGCAGATGAGTCAAGTATCCAACAAGAGCAAGAACTATTTAACAAAGGGGATGGGCGCAATAATAATAATTATAAGGCTAAATAACGTCATTATATATATATATATATATATATATATATATATATATATATATATATATATATATATATATATATATATATATATATATATATATATTAGGAAGGTATAAACATATGTTTTAAAAGAGCACATCTATTCACGATTGAAGGGACTACATAACCACTTGCAAATTGGCCTCACGGTTGTAGCAGTTCTGGTTCTAATCTCTGCGAGATATACCCTTTCTCTTGTTTTATGAGTGTTTCAAGATAGTAATAACGATTTCTTTGCCTATGAATATTGCTATTTGGGAGCACGTAACGAAGTTGGGTCCAGCTACACACTTATGAGTGACGAATTCGGGCCAGGACACTCTGATTGGACATTCAATTTAGGCGTCTTAACTTTTCAGACGAGCAAGTTTATGTGAAAGGTGTGTTAGATTGCTGCGATATTATTGTGCCGACGCTCTTACCGGCGACCATGTATGCTTTATATCACAAAATATGTGTTTTTAACCACCTCATAACATGTACAACTGGCTGTAACCTCAACCCTTCCCCCCTAATCCCATACTCGCCAACGCTGACAGCTGAAATGGGCTGTCATATACCACGACCTCCTTGAGCCCGGCGGTGTCATATACCTACCAAGAAATACTAATTCTGCTTTCGAGCGTACACAAAGTGGGCGGCCGCTGCTCATAGAACGATTACCATGCAATGCAGAAAGCTTTGTGATATAGCAGTACACCGGGACACCCCTCTAAATTTGATCAACGTTGACCAGCCTGAACAAGCATCAATGAAAGGTCAGCTAGTGTGTAGATGGGCCCGAGTTCGTTACTAGTGATGCTATTTGCACACATTTGACGGTGCAGTATTCGTTTTTTCTTGATGATGGCTATAACTGCCGTTCCTATCATTGCTCAGCCAACAATTTAACCCTAGTGACAGGGTGCCTGTCTACACTACTGCCATGTCAGAAGGCTAACGTATTTCAGGTTCATGAGCCTATCATCTAGTATAAAAAGAAGGCTCAATAATGAAAGCAGCATTTTTTTTTAAAATAAGGGAGAAATGATCTTAGTAAACTGACAGTCAGTGACATCAGAACCTAGTACTTATGCACCTTGCCCCCCCCCCACCCCTTTCCCACCTTTCCCCCAGTTTTTTCCTGAAATGTGGAGTGGTTTATTTGCCGTCGCATTACCTAATCATGAACGGGATTTCTCTTGCAAATATCGGTTGTACATTTCATATTTTATTTAAAAAATACATTGTAATATTTTTTCGCTGTTCAGAACATAATGATAATTTTTATTCCAATTGTTTGGCAGGCAAATTTGTGTTATTGTAAAGCTCTACTCTGGCCGTTGTCATGGACGCTATAAATAACTTGTGTGTTGAATGGGGTTCCTAGGACTTGAGCAGGGGTGATCCTCATCCGAATTTTGGCATTTGTGTCACCGGGTGTTGGTCGCTTGTTGTGCTGTCCTGGTGGCGTTTAAAATCAACTCAGTCATTTTCATTATTACGCGTGTTAAATTGTCTTGCGCAAATTAAACTTACCACTCTCAACCATGTTTAAGGGGCTGCCCCCGACCCCCCTAGGGTCACAGCACCCCTACCATTTTTCTTTGTGTCGGCGCTCCCGTTGTTTGTGTCTTACATTAAAACTTAGTCAACACGGACTAGCTCAAAACAAACATTTGATCAGCACAATCAAAACCTCGGTCACAACAGCGATTCGTAGTACGCCTATCTATGCCCAGTTAGCATGAATTGTTTAACGCGAATTCTTGTTGTTTTGGTAGTCAGGAATTCTTGTTAACAAGGTTTTACTTTCTGTAAGTGACTTATGTTTATAGCAAACAAAGGCTGCCCACTATAAAACGTTTATCTGTAACAAAACCACCTCGTGTTTTACAGTTAAGAAAGTGTGCACGTAGTTATTTATCACACACTCAACTTCAGTATATTCTTCTTTTTCTTTTTCTCTTCCTCTTTTACTGTTTCGGATGTGGAGGGAGATATACTGTTTTGATTCTTGCTCCGTGCTGTTGTAGAATTTCTCGGATGGTATCTTTCCATATTGTTCTTGGTCAACCTCGTGCTCCACGGCCTTCTCTTGTATTGTGAGCCATGTATAGTATAACGTCACAAAAGAAGTCCCTCTAAGCGGGAAAACCCGTTAAACTGCTGTCTTTGTGTGTTATTTAGGGCTGGCTCTGTTGCGACATGTTCTCCTATTACTTCATTCCTGATTGTATCTCTTCTGGTCACCCCTGCAGCCCTTCTCATATATTCTATGTCCCTGGCTACTAATTTGGTTTTATGGTTTGTTGCTAGTGATCATGCCTGTCGCTTGTAACTTACTGCAGGTAAAAATTTGTTTTGTATGAACTACATAATGCTTCCAGGTAATCTCTACTTCTTTTAGTAATTGCTAGTTATAAATAGGATTATCAAGTTACTCTTGTTTACTAAAGGGAGCCGCCGTGGTAAAGAAGCTATACGGTGGCCGGAGGATTCGAAGATCGTGTGTTCAATTCCGAACAGAGCATGACTTTTTTTCCCTTTCTTTTTTTTTCTCAGAAATCGGCTTTGCTCCCATCTCGATTCAGTCCTAAACTGGTACCAAGTACAGTTTTGGGTAGTAAAGGCGACCAGCGTGATGTTGACATCACCTACTGAGTGCCTATTGATCTATACATATATAGGCATTCAACTATATGCCCGATACGCCTGGACGTCCTTTACCTTACATGTTTACTTCATGTCGGTTGAAATGATAACTCATCACATTGTCTCCTTTATTAGGGAAACACATCCGTGCCGTTCTGTGACTGAGAGGTGAGTGAATGCGTTTAACACTTTCATAATCCCATGTACTCGGGTTCGATTTCCTCGCGGCTTTTATTAAATCCGATTTCGCGGAGTGCGGAGACTAGTAAAGGAGTGACACCGTGGAAGAGACTGGGGCATCACTACGCACAATTTCCAGACAACGATATGTAAAAGGCAGCAGACCTTATTTGTGGAGACGGCACCTTTAGAAAGTCAACATTACCACTTGGTAAGTAAGTTTCATAAAGTGTTTCGTTTAGAAAGAGAGAAAGTAAGAGACAGACAGACAACAGACAGACAGACAGACAGACAGACAGACAGACAGACAGACAGACAGACAGACAGACAGACAGACAGACAGACAGACAGACAGACAGACAGACAGACAGACAGACAGACAGACAGACAGACAGACAGACAGACAGACAGACAGACACAGACCATACAGACAGACAGACCAGACAGACAGACCAGACAGACAGACCAGACAGACAGACAGACAGACAGACAGACAGACAGACAGACAGACAGACAGACAGACAGCAGACAGACAGACAGACAACTAAGACAGACAGACAGACAGACAGACAGACAGACAGAAACAGAAGACAGCAGACAGACACGACTGCATAGACAGACTTGACCAAAAGATATAGACATACATACATATAGACAGATATATAAGATATACTATATATATACATATTCAAGACCTATATATATAAGATTTTACACGCCTGCATACAATGCTAGACCTATATATTTAAAACAGACAAATTGGCACTTCGTGAATGACGTTGTCAGCATCACCGCGGCCGCTTTTACCTCCAAGGACTTTACCTGTTAGCTGTTTAAGGCTGGGTCGACCTGTAAGCCAAGGATATTTTTGAAACAATGTCGGTTCTGTCATGACCTGAACCCACGACACTAATATGAAAGCCAGTGTCTAACCTCTACACCACCGTGGATGCCCACTGGGACCTGGACCGTGTAAATGTTTAGAGATTCGGTTGCAGCATCCTCAATATCAACAGTTCTTTATGTGTTTCTGTTCCCAGCAGCACCTTTTTTAGGCACACAAAAAAAACATTTCGAGGCACCCACTCTTAAAGTGGTTTGAATACTTAAGAAAAGAAGATTAAATTCGATTTTATTCACGAACCGACACGCGATCAATCGGGGCATTTTGATAAGCGCTCTGTCCCATCTTCATGCACCAGCGAAGAGTTCCGATAATTTTGGTGCCCTAGCACTCGATTAAACGTTTAGTCCTGCCTTTCTGTTTGAGCCTTGAGGTTCGTTAAGAACCACTCGTCGCCTCCAACTAGCATCGTCTTCTCAATACACGACTGTGGTCATCCATCTCTCCTCCGCATCTTACACGCTGTTTTCACAAGGCATCTGTCCACGCTTGCCCTATCATAATCAGTATTTAACCAAGTTCTTGCAGAGCCAGCCAGTCTGTCCGACTGTTCATTTCTCGCGGCACCCCTGGCGTGACGCTGATGAAAAACTGGTAGACAATACTCGCGGCACTCATGTCCTTTCGCAGCGAAGCATGCCACTCTGCACGAAGCGTAGCTGTCGGATCTTCCTCAGCATGCTTTCTGCGTCAGTTGGCAATCACGATTGTGTGTGTGTGTGTGTGTGTGTGTGTGTGTGTTTGGTTGTGTTCCCTAGCAGCGGAATGCTGCAGTGACCGCTCGCGACCTCCATGGCTTAAGCTGGATGTTGTAGTACCCATATGCTACGCTCTCCTGTACCACCGTCTACCATAACTTTTGCTAAGAAGCCCCAATCATACGCTTTTGCCTCTTGACCCCTGAATACGCTCTGTGTAAATGATGGCATACCTCTCACGAGTATTATCTTGAATTAATTGCTGAATTTTCACCTCTGTGTCACCTGCTGGCAGCAGTTAAGCAAAAGAAGACGGCAGAGCCTGGCATATGCTCACGGCACGCCTGGAATGAAACGCTCGATCACCCCTGGCATACGCTCGCAGCATCCCTGGCATACGCTCGCGGCACCCCTGGCATACGCTCGCGGCACACCTGGCATACGCTCACGGCACCCCTGGCATACGCTCGCAGCACCCCTGGCATACGCTCACGGCACCCCTGGCATACGCTCGCAGCACCCCTGGCATACGCTTGCGGCACCCCTGGCATACGCTTGCAGCACCCCTGGCATACGCTCGCAGCACCCCTGGCATACGCTCGCGGCACCCCTGGTATACGCTCGCGGCACCCCTGGCATACGCTCGCGGCACCCCTGGCATACGCTCGCGGCACACCTGGCATACGCTCGCAGCACCCCTGGTATACGCTCGCAGCATCCCTGGCATACGCTCGCGGCACACCTGGCATACGCTCGCGGCACACCTGGCATACGCTCGCAGCACCCCTGGCATACGCTCGCAGCACCCCTGGCATACGCTCGCAGCACCCCTGACATACGCTCGCGGCACCCCTGAAAGAATAATAGGGTTTTTAAACAGTTATTTCTGAGTTCTTGTGTAGGATGATAAAAATAAATGCTTAAAAATCTTTCACAATATATAAAGGCCGCAATTTTTGTTGATGTTGTGCTGGGACTGAACTTGCAGCACAGTCCTATGAGGCCAACGCGTTTACAATTATACTATCACATCTGTTTTTCATTAACAGTTTCTCTAAGAATGTAAGTATGCTTGTGACATGAAAGCGATCCCTCAGCAAACACAAAGCGTCTTTTTATACAGACACACACAAAGATCCTCTACATAAAGATAAAATCAGACACTAAAGAGATAATTACTTATGACTTAGTTAATTAATTATTGTACATAAGTATACATGCCACGTACACAGCACGGTAATAAGTGCATAAGAAACACGAAGCGTGCACAACCATGTTGCACTTTTGCTGCCTCAAATTTCTGGATCAGACGTTGGCAACCTGTGCGAAGTATGAACTTATCATCATCTGAGATTGCCTGAAGCCACGACATTCGAATACGCAGGCGAGCGGCTAGCCGCTACACCACGACGGCTATTTAAAATTGAATTAGGAGCACAGTCGTGTGCATGTATGGCCACGACTTTGGCAAAATGACTTTCACAATAAGCCGTCAGTTTGGGGCTCTGTGCACTCCAGAGCACATGGCCGGGCAGTTTGTCAGGGTGGCGTCCTACTCTACGAGTTCCTCAACAGTTTTTCCAGGGCAGGCGCGATGGAACCCACGAAAATCCTGTCTTTGCCACCTGGTAACTTGAGTAAAAGTAAAAAAAGTGAAGGACCCTTTTCCACGCCTTTAGGCGTATAGCGCACATTGGGCTAGATCTATACTTTATAGACCAATCAACTCACAATGGACCTTTATTTCCCTGGACTGCACCCGGTACCCACTCAAGGCTGGGTGGACCTGGAAGCCAAGGTCATTAATGAAAAAAGTCAGGCTTTGACAGGGAACGAACCCACGACCTTCCGATCCGCGGCGAGTGTCTAGCCGCTCCGCCACGGCGACTCCCTTGAATAACGGGCAAAGCATCAAATAGCACGCATGTAATAGACGTTTCACTCTCAGCTGTCATCAGCAGCATAACATTTCTGTGAGTTGCGGATTTTTTTATTGAGTGGTGAATAGGCTATCAAAATAAACACCACTCAAATCTGCATATTTAAACTGATTTCCAAACGATCTCCACACGGATGTCACAAACCTGATATTGTATTTTTTAGGGGTACAAAGATTATTATAGTATTGGGAATATAGGGCTAGATCTATATTTTTAGAGACCAAGCAGCACTGGGGGGGGGGGATGTGGTCAATTAACGAGGGCTACCTTTACTTCCCAGGTCTGAACCCGGTACCCACTCAAGGCTGGGTCTACCTGGAAGTCAAGGTCTTTAAAAAAAATGTCCGGCTCCGTTAGGACGCGAACCCAAGACCATTCAAATCCCAGGCGGGTGTCTAGCCGCCAACGTCACGGCAACTCCCACATACACTATTAGAAAAAAAAAAAAAAAAAGGAAATTTGTTGCTTCAAAGAAAAAAAAAAATTAAAAATAGCATCTGCGCAATTGTTAATAACAGGTCATAAGGACATAGGAAATCTACGGCCACCTGCAAAGATTCGTGCTGAACAGGAGTTTCGAGATATTTGGTAACGGCACAAGTTTTGAAACGTACCATAAAAGGAGAACTACTACTGATGATCGGTAGACTCCTGCAGTGCTTGTACACATCGGCGACGGGATCGCTCACTGGCTCGCCGGTAGACGACTTTGTCGTCGGTCGAGACAGTATTTGGGCCTGTCTCCTCTGATCACATCAACATTGCAGAAGTCCTTTTCAGGGCTCTTGGTGGCGTGCGATACTAAGTTATTGTATGTGGTGCATATAACCTAGTCGCAATTATAACCTAAGGTTCCACCGTCGAGGATGCTAGTTGATAAAGTAAACACTGGGCAGACATGTACAAGAACGCTGACATCGGACATAAGGTAAACACTGGACAGACATGTACGAGAACGCTGGCCATGGACATAAGGTACACACTGGGCAGACATGTACAAGAACGCTGGCGATGAACATAAGGTACACACTGGGCAGACATGTACAAGAACGCTGGCGATGTACATAAGGTAAACACTGGACAGACATGTACAAGAACGCTGGCGATGGACATAAGGTACACACTGGGCAGACATGTACAAGAACGCTGGCGATGTACATAAGGTAAACACTGGACAGACATGTACAAAAACGCTGGCGATGGACATAAGGTACACACTGGGCAGTCATGTACAAGAACGCTGGCGATGTACATAAGGTAAACACTGGACAGACATGTACAAGAACGCTGGCGATGAACATAAGGTAAATGTACATAAGGTAAACACTGGGCAGATATGTACAAGAACGCTGGCAATGTACATAAGGTAAACACTGGGCAGATATGTACAAGAACGCTGGCAATGTACATAAGGTAAACACTGGGCAGACATGTACAAGAACGCTGGCGATGAACATAAGGTACACACTGGGCAGACATGTACAAGAACACTGGCAATGTACATAAGGTACACACTGGGCAGACATGTACAAGAACGCTGGCAATGGACATAAGGTACACACTGGGTAGACATGTACAAGAAAGCTGGCGATGAACATAAGGTACACACTTAGCAGACATGTACAGGACCTTTGGCGATGGACATAAGACACACACTGGGCAGACATGTACAGAAACGCTAACGATAGACCAAGTTTATTGTCGACGGGCTGTGATTCAATAAAGGACCTGTTACACGATCATAGAGGCCACTGTGATGTGGCAGCTAGACTATCGCCTGCGTATCGGAAGGTCGTGCGTTCGGGTCCTAAAGGAGCCAGACTTTTTTGTTTAAGAATGACCTTAGCTTCAAGGCCGGCCTAGCCTTAAAGTGGTACCAAGTCCAGTCGTGGGAAGTAAATGTGACCTGTGTGATGTTGACAGCTTCACGCACAGAGCTTCGATGGGTCTTTATAATACTGGTTTCAGCATTTTTCCCCAAAACCTGTGTAGTGTCCGTTTTCACGATGGTGATAATGTTAGTTACCCAGTGTCAAGGGAAATTAAATAACAGCTCAAAGCTTTTGCCTAACCTGCTAATTTCAAACTTTCGCTTTAGTGTGCAAATGTGTGAATATGTCTGTTTTGTTTTGTCTCAATACATATTTTGAGGGTTTTTTATATCTATTTTTGCTGTGCCTAGCGGATCTTTTTTTTTTTTCTCCCTGCCTAGGGAATCATATAAATCTACATGCGTTAACTGTCAGCTGCAGCTTCTACCTGGTCGCATGAGTCATGCCGGTTGTACCTTTAACATTTCCGTGTTGTTCTCTGCCTAGGACCGAGAATGTTTGCCCTCTGTCTGGGTTCCTTCAACGTATGCCAGCTTCGATGAGAGACTTAGTGCGTTCCACATATGCCAGTTTCAATGGGAGACTGTTCCCCGAGCTGAGGTTTGAAGTGATCACGCTTGAGCTTCCTCCTTCGTTGTCCACGTGGAATCAAGATGGTTGGATGAGTTTCTTGTATACTTGGTTTCTGCAACGTTTCATGTTTCTTGGAACAGCTTAGAGTAAAGTTTTCACGTGTTCCAGATATATATATATATATATATATATATATATATATATATATATATATATATATATATATATATATATATATATATATGGAGGTCAGTTTACCTCTACACGACTGGACGAGCTTCTAAGAACTCTATAGGCCTACTCGTATTTGGAAAAACAAGTACGAATCTTCAGCATTGTGATGGATCTATTTCTTTTAGGGGCTAAGACAAATCTTAACGGGAACAGTAAGTGACAGTCTGTCAGGGGCTAACACAAATCTTAACGGGGAGAGTAAAGTGACAGTCTGTTAGGGGATAACACAAATCTTAACGGGGACAGTAAGTGACAGTCGGTCAGAGACTAACACAAATCTTAACGGGGACAGTAAGTGACAGTCTGTCAGGGGCTAACACAAATCTCAAAGGGGACTTAAAGTGGCAATCTGTCAGGGGCTAACACAAATCTTAACGGGGACAGTAAGTGACAATCTGTCAGGGGCCAAAACAAATCTTAACGGGGACAGTAAATGACAGTCTGTCAGGGGCTAACACAAATCTGAACCGGGACAGTAAGTGACAGTCTGTCAGAGGCTAACACAGATCTTAACGGGGACAGTAAGTGACAATCTGTCAGGGGCTAACACAAATCCTAACGGGGACAGTAAGTGACAATCTGTCAGAGGCTAACACAAATCTTAACGGGGACAGTAAGTGACACTCTGTCAGGGGCTAACACAAATTTTAACGGGGACAGTAAGTGACAAACTGTCAGGAACTAACACAAATCTTAACGTGGACAGTAAGTGACAGTCTGTCAGGGGCTAACCAAAATCTCAACGGGGAAGTAAGTGACAATCTGTCAGAAACTAACACAAATTTTAACGGGGACAGTATGTGACAATCTTTGGCTTAACACCCCCTCCTCCAACCTCTGTGTACTAAGGTACAAAACCATAACTACTGCCTATATTCACCACTTTTGCGGTGTAGGTGTGGTTGGCGGGGGAGGCTGAGGATGTAGGGCCACATAGCTAGTGCAGTCGCCATCTACTGTGCATATCACCATATTACTGTTGCCCTACGAACAGAAAAAAAAAATGCACCAATATCGTGGATATTATAAATGTGATTTAAAAAAAAAAAAAAAATCTACAGTACAGAAGTTGAGAATAATTCTCTTTGTCTTTGAATTTTTCTGGACGAAAATCTATAGATTCTGTAATTTCTATAAAACCCATGTTTACAGGAAGCTGGATTGACCGCAGGACAGCGATGGTCGGTAAATAAAAATGAACACGATGCGACGTGACAACGAGGCACTTGAATGAAAGGAAAAGAGATGGAGATACCAAGGGAAATGATGGTAGACGATTTGATATTATAGTGCACAGATATTACAATTTGATATCATAGTTCAAAAGTAGTAAAGGATTTGATATCATAGTTCAAAAGTAGTAAAGGATTTGATATCATAGTTCAAAAGTAGTAAAGGATTTGATATCACAGTACAAAAGTAGTAAAGGATTTGATATCATAGTTCAAAAGTAGTACCGGATCTGATCTCATAGTACAAAAGTAGTAAAGGGTTTGATATCATAGTACAAAAATAGTAAAGGCTTTGATATCATAGTACAAAAGTAGTAAAGGATTTGATATCATAGTTCACAAGTTGTAAAGGATTTGATATCATAGTACAAAGTAGTAAAGGATTTGATATCATAGTACAAAAGTAGTAAAGGATTTGATATCACAGTACAAAAGTAGTAAAGGATTTGATATCATAGTTCAAAAGTAGTAAAGGATTTGATATCACAGTACAAAAGTAGTAAAGGATTTGATATTATAGTTCAAAAGTAGTACCGGATCTGATCTCATAGTACAAAAGTAGTAAAGGGTTTGATATCATAGTACAAAAGTAGTAAAGGATTTGATATCATAGTACAAAAGTAGTAAAGGATTTGATATCATAGTACAAAAGTAGTAAAGGATTTGATGTCATTGTATAAAGAATCATTCGTCTGATTTCGTGATTTCGTATTCTGTCTTTATAAAGATATAATACGAAATCACGAAATCAGACGAATGCTACGAATAAAGTCAGTCATACAGGTCATCAAAGAGGAACAAATGAAGTGATTTGGACATCTAACAAGAAATGCCCTGGAGTAGGGTGAGGGAAAGACCTAAACAAATATGGACTGATGGCATAAAGAACAGACTTACAGAAATTAATTTCAATCTTAAAAGTGCTACTCTTGATAGAGCTTATCAACGAATGTTTTTCACACCCCCCCCCCCTCCCCCCCACGACACTTCGCTGAGGTACAAGGTGGAAGAGAAGAAGAAATATTAAATAACATCTTCACGTGACATGATTTTGAGTGCTTGACAACGAATGTTATTCACACCCCCCCCCCCCCCCCCCTTTCTCTCTCCACCCACGACACTTCGCTGAGGTACAAGTTGGAAGAGAAGAAGAAATATTAAATAACATCTTCACGTGACATGATATTGACAACGAATGTTATTCACACACCCCGCCCCCCCCCCCCCCCCCCGCCACCCACGACACTTCGCTGAGGTACAAGGTGGAAGAGAAGAAGAAATATTAAATAACATCTTCACGTGACATGATTTTGACAACGAATGCTGGGACCAGCGATGAAGCAACAGAAGTTTGATGGATGTGAAACTCAGTGATGGTCAAAGCCACAAGTGACGGACTATGAGAAATGAATTTCTTCTAACAGTGTCTTATTTCTACAAACATGGCACACATCATCCTGTCTTGCTGAGATACGTCGTTTGGGATTCTCTATCTAGTCTTCCATACTGTTCTCTCCTTGTTTAATCCTGTCAATATCACGGATGAAATCCAGTCAAATATTACTGTCCAGTGTCAACAGCGTTCTTCTCAATGTTTCTCTTAGATGTCCTCGTTTTCTCAGTCTATTTGATTCACATTTCAGAACCTCTTTAGTGGTTCTCTTTTGGCTTCTCCTATGACATGTCAATAAATAGCCATCTTCTTTTTCTTGTCGTGGTTCAAATCGGAAGATCGCTGGTTCGCTCCCTGGCGGAGCCGGACTATTTTCAGAAATGATCTTGGCTCGTTGGTCGACCCAGTCTTGAGTGGGTACTGGGTGCAGTCCCAGGAATTAAAGGCGGCTGGCGTGATGCTGACCACATCATCCATCTTGTGCCGATTGTGTCCTTTGCTTTCTTACTTTCTTACTTTTTTGATTTTCTTATTACTGTTTATATAAGTATATGGCGCACACACAGGCGAGAATCTAGACAGTTCTTATCATGCAGGTTTTCCTGTTTAGTTAGGCGAATGGGTTGGCTTAGGCCGGCTCCCAAAATGAGCATTATCGCTCCTCAGTGGACGCTTAGAAAAAAAAAAAAAAATCGCATACGGATGGAGTGTTGGTTGATTCTTCTGATAGTCCATAATCTGTGGCGTTTCTAGTCGTGTCTATCAACACCCGTCTGCCTCGCGTACTTTCAATCATTTCTGACGCAGATGATCTTCTATGCCTCGATGTTCAACTGTCCAGCGTCCTCTCTCTCTCTCTCTCTCTCTCTCTCTCTCTCTCTCTCTCTCTCTCTCTGTTATTTTCTATTTTCCCCTCTAGCATTCCCACTATCACGATGAACTCAGTTGTTCTGCTGCTCATGCCATGATCAAAGAATGTTGATTGTCTCCTGATAAGAGCAATTACTTCTCTTCCTGGCTCAGTTTATTTGAGGATATCTTCATTGCTCTTTTTACGAGCAGTAGCGAGCAGGGGCGTTGTAATGGTCCAGTTGGAGAGTACAGTAGTAGTTTAAGCTGCAATTAAGGTGTTGGGTGGTTGATTAAAATAAAAGAAGAGACAATGCAGAACTGTTCATTCTGTTGTGTAACAAAGTTATGCTTGCAATTATTACGCAGCTGTTGTAGCAAACGCCTTTCTGTTTGTTCCATTTCAGATTGTAGACTTTTCTAGTTAAATAAGTTATATATATATATATATATATATATATATATATATATATATATATATATATATAAATATATATATATATATATATATATATATATATATATATATATATATATATATATACTAGCTGAACCCGGCCACGCGTTGATGTGGCGTAATTTGAGATAGTCTTTGATCCCCACCCCACCCCCCCCCACCCCACAACTAAATCCACCTGCTACCCTCTCCCTCATCAAAGGTTTTTTAGAAAAGAAAGACAATGGACATCGCACCTGTCTAATGAAGTTAATGATGCAGTCAATGTCTGCGCCGACGTCGAGATAGTCCTTGTTTGCCCCCCCCCCCCCTTTTCCATCGAAGGTTTGTTTGAAAAAAAAAACAGAAATAGAAATCGTGTTTAATATGGTTATTGTGGCAAATATAGAGATAGTCTTGTTTGCGGTACCTCGACCTACTCTATGTATTAAGGCGTTGGCTGCACGTAACTCGCCGGCGAATGGCGGAAGCCTTGCGTTCTGACTACGGCGGCGCTATGCGCAATTACTAAAACGTGGCTATAATTAGAAATCACTAAAGTTATAAATATTAGTTGCGAATATTATGGCATAAATTGTGGTCACCTTATCTCTAACAGGGGACAAATATGGTCAAAATCCGGTATCAAAACAAACATATCCTGAAAATTTCAGTATCGGTCAAGTAGTTTTCGAGTCTATGAGCTATAGACATTGATATAAACTCGCCGGCGAATGGCGGAAGCCTTGCGTTCTTGACCGGGGCCGCATGCGTTCAAAATAATTAGACATCAACTAAAGTTATATATATTATTTGCGAAATATTATGGTATCTAACAGGGAACAGGTTGAATTTCAAACCCCGATGGTTCAAAATCCGGTATCAAAACAAACATATCCTGAAAATTTCAGCTAAAATCGGTTCAGTAGTTTTCGAGGTCTATAGGGGGCAAACAAACACACAAACATTGATGTATATATATATATATATATATATATATATATATATATATATATATATATATATATATATATATACTATATATATATATAATAAAAACATACGTTTGGTGAAAATATGTTGTAATCTGCAACTGAGACATTTATCGACTGCTTCTGATCAGTGAAAGATCTGGCTGTTGCGTGCGACTACATGTTACAAAGACACAGGACCTAGTTTAGTGGAAGGAATGCTTAGGCAATTCAGATAAGGGCGAGCAAACTGGCTAGATTCGTTAGCATGTTCCAAATGTTCACAATAACAAGGGAGGTTGGAAAATGAGCACAGTTTTTTTTTTTGTGTTCGTCCATATAAAGCAGAAGTTACATCTGCGTCTTTCGCACAGCAGATCCGATTTACATAAACCCTCAGTAAATCGACTCTAACGATACGTGTGGTAAAGATAGTATGCTATTGAAGTAACGATTCATGGGAAGTCTTCCTGGGGAAGTGGTCAAGCCGTATGTCTGGCGTTCTGAAGGCCGTGGGTTTGTTTAACCGCTGCCCCGTTCAGTTCACGCGTGCCATTTTTATGAAGATCACTGTGGATAGTCGCCGGAACTACGGTTGTCATGCTTTGTATGATATTATCGGCAGCGGATAGCCATTCTGTGGAAAGAGACCGATCCGTATGGGATAAAATACATTGCATGAAATCGATCTTCTCGCCTTTAATTTCCCACATCCCTTTTTTAGTAACAACTCTATAAGATTGAACAAATTAATTATGAGGAATTGAAACACACGTGTCTTAATTCTTAGAACACCTTTTCAAGTTTACTATTATCGACACACTCAAAGATTTACTGTAGCGAAGCACCAACATTAAATTAGATAATAACAACTCCGTTATAAATACTGGGTAACTAATTAGTCATAGTTGACTAATTATCATTCCACATGTAAGACTAAACAGCCCTATGCCCCGCTCCGTAAGCAACTTACAGTCAACTAGGTAGAGTAACATCCGTCAGAATAACCTTCACAGTGAGCACAGTAAGGTACCGCCGTACATCTGGCGGGTTCTGGCAGTGTGACGTCTGCAATCACTACAATGCAGAAGCATGTGATACTCGGAATCGCGTCTGTCTGTATGTCTCACACCAAAGCTATGCCGCGGCTCTCCTTTGAGGCCTGGCATAAGTGGAAGGCGGTACCTGGGGTCCAGTGTACTGGAACTGGAGACCTCAGGTGTACACAGGTGTATTCAGGTGTAGACGATTTGCCGTTCAGGCATGCGGATATTGTGGGGTGATAATGTGAGTAGATGTGTGTTCTGTTCTTTGTTCTTTAGGAAGGAGACAGACAGTAAATAAATAAAAAAGAATGGATGAGAGAAAGTGAGAAATCGAGAGATCTTGTATGACAGAACAAATATACACACACAATACAAGAGACAAGTAATATAAGAGCCAGGGATAGAGAGAGGGGGGCAATTAAATATGATATGGCAGAAAAATACAGACATAAATAAAAGAGACAACAAGGAAATGAGAAAGAGGGGGGGGGGGGAGAAATAAAGAGAAGAGAGAGAGAGAGAGAGAGAGAGAGAGAGAGAGAGAGAGAGAGAGTAAATGAAATAATAAGAGGTATTTTATTGCTGAAAACTATAAATATCAATAAAAAAGAAAGGTGATGAATGAGAAGTGTGATGTAGAGGTGGTTGAGGGGAGGGGGGCGGGTGGGGGGGGGGGAGAGCACCAATGAAACGAGATGTAGTATGGCAGACCAAAGAAACAAGAATAAAAGAGATATGTCATGAATTGATGTGAGAGAGAGAGAGAGAGAGAGAGAGAGAGAGAGAGAGTGAGAGAGAGAGAGAGTTGCACAAAAAGACAAAACGAGAGAGAGAGAGAGAGAGAGAGGGGGAGACACATAAAAATAGTATCATAGACAAATACACACCTAACTAAAAGAAAGAAGTAATGACGCAAATCATGAAATCAAAACAAAAGTAACGTGCGCTCCGTTTCTGTTTGCTGTTTGGAGTGAGGCAGATAAGAAACAACATGGAGGACGAGCAGAAGGATAGAAGGGCGGTGGACGGGACTAAAAAACGGGTAGATAGATTTAATATGACAGAAAAAATACTTACATAAACATGCTGGAAACGTAATAGAGAAAAAACTCCAACAGAATCGATATTTTTTATGTCCTTTCTATTGTCTCTGGGAATAAGACAGATGCGTCAAGGAAAAATATGTGAATTGCAAGTACAATGACAGCATTAGTAAAAACAAAAATGATATCTCAAAAGAGTGATATCTTAAAGCGTTGTGCTTTGTTGTGGAGTCGGCTCAGTGGCTAAGTCGATGCGAACGCTTCGTAATGCCGGGATGCCGGGTTCAATCCAAGCTGCAGGCAATGCGCCTTGCGTTGGTTACGGCAGTGGTTTAAGGGGGCCGACCGTCCAGATGGCAATTTCAAACTGTTGGACGTAAATTTGCCTAGAGAAACCACACAATAGCCAGGGGCTGCTATCGTTTGGTTCTGCAACGTCCCGTAAATGATACGCAACTAACCTTTCAGTTGTGGAATTTGTTAATTATCCATAAAATCACCCACAACCCAATAGTACCCTTCCCTTTGTGGAGTATCCAGACATAATGGGGTGGCAAGGGTTGGGGGCGTGGAGGGTGGGGCGTAATTTGCAAAATACTGCATAAGAAAGAGACTAAGAAGGTTGGCTTGTCTCATACAAACACACGAACGAATGAACTTTAATATTGTTTCATTCAATCGTCTTTGAACAGGTAAAAATTAAAAATCGACAGAAAATAAATGTTAGAAAAGCACATTTTAAATCAGAGACATATTAAAACACAAACGGGTGAAGTAAGCTGAGGTAGAGGTGTGTATATGTCTGTGTGTGTTTGTCTGTGTGTATCTCTGTGTGTAGTGTCTCTGGGTATGTCTACATGTGTGTCTATGTGTGTCTGCGTGTGTGTGCCTGTGTGTATGTATTTCCTGTGTATGCTTTTGCGTCTGTGTGTCTGTGGTTGTGTGTATGTGTCTGCGTGAGAATCAGCGTGTATATGTGCGTGTGCCTGTGTGTATGCATGCCTGTGTATGCTTCTGCGTGTGCGTGTCTGTGGTTGTGTGTATGTGTCTGCGTCAGAATCAGCGTGTGTGTGTGTGTGTGTGTGTCTGCGATTGTGTGTGTGTTTGTGCGTCTCTGAGTGTGTCTGTGTGCGTGTATTTGTGTGTGTTTGTGTCTGCGTGTGTTTGTGTGCGTGTGTGTGTATGCCGGTTTGTGTGTGTGTCGCATGTGTGTGTCTGTGTGTGTGTGTGTGTGTGTATCTGCGTGTGTGATTGGGTCTGTGCGCGTATGTCTGTTCGTGTGTGTTTGCATTTGTTTCTATGAGTGTGTCTGTGTGTGTATATATGTACGTTTGTATGTGTGTGGAATGTGCGTGTCTGTGTGGGTATATAGGTATGTATGTGGGTAAATGGGGGTGTGTTTATGTGTGTGTGAAGGTATGAGGGTGTGTTTAAGTAAGTGGGTGGGTGTGTGTGTGCGCTAGTGTGTGCATGCATTTTACCGCCCATGCTTTTGTGTGTGTGTGTTTTGTTTTGTTTTTGGATATTCATAATATGCATATTATCATATGAATATAACATGCTTATTGAAAAAAATACATCTGCAGTGTGAAAGACATGTGTTTGGAAAGGCCGAATGTAAAACGGCCAGCGTGCCCAATTTGTGACCATTTGAAAATAAAGTTCGATCGTTCATTCATTCGTTTGTTTGAAGCACGCTATTTTGTGTTCAGGAAAATAAACAGATGTTGAGTGTAATTTTTATATTTCATTTGTTTGATTCAGAAAAGGACGTGTAGTTCGTACACGTGGGCTGACTAGGCGCTGCATGTATATTTATACGCTGTAGTAGTTGTTGTTGTGTTTTTCACTACTCACATATTAATCGCCTGAGCCTTGAGAAATATGGTTTAAGCATTAGAAGGAACCTTGTCCTTTCTTAACTTTTCCTGTTTTTGCAGTTTATTGGTCAACTATTATCCTCCTAACCATATTTATTTTCTCTTCTCACTACTTGTTTCTCGTTTTTTTTTTTGTTGCTGCCCGGCTAGCTCATGTACACACACACACACACACACACACACACACACACACACATACATACACATAACACACACACACGTGCGCGCGCACACACATACAGAATTGACAATCAGACAACAGTGAAGGGAAAGAACATAAAGGCATATGAAGAAGTTAAAAATATATGAAGGAGGTAAACAGACAGACACAAATGAAGAGGAAACCACCTCCCAACAACCACCCCTTCCCTCTCCCATGGTGAAAAAAAAAAAAAGAAGGAAAGGGTGTAGGTGGACAGAAAGCACAGACAGTCGCATTGAAAAATAGAGGGGACATGAGTAATGACAACACATAATACAGGTATATCTTCTTCTTTGCGTTCAACAGCTTTAAACTCCGGTATAAAGCTCTGGTTGTCCGTCCACTTCTGAGCCTTAGTCTTGTTCCGGAAATTAAGTTTTGCTTGCATACTGGATTACCAGATCCGGTTTATTTGTATGCAGCCTGTTGGTTCCTTTCCTCTCAGGCAGATGCACTCCGATTTCGAGGAAACATGGTAAGTTAGTCGACTCTTATGTCATGTCTGTTAAAAGAAGGCAGTGGTCTATTCCGTATCCCTACTCCTACGCCAAACTCTCCCACAACTTGGCCCCCGAACCCACACGGTGTTACAGGTATGTGAGTAAAGGTACATGACATACACTAATGTACGTAGTAGAACTGAGTCATTCAGTCAGTCAGTCAGTCAGTCAGTCAGTCTCATTCAGTCAGTCATTCAGTCAGTCAGTCAGTCAGTCAGTCAGTCAGTCAGTCAGTCAGTCAGTCAGTCAGTCAGTCAGTCAGTCAGTAGCATGCCCTTTGCAGAACCTTGCTCCCATAACAACCTTCACGAAAGACAGCCTTTCTATCACAAGCAAGATGGATGCTCCGCGTCCGATACCTCTATCCTCCGATACACCTATCCTCTGATACACCTATCCTCTGATACACCTACCCTCCGATACACCTATCCTCTGATACACCTATCCTCCGATACACCTTTCCTCCGATACACCTATCCTCACACACAGAGTGAACGAGAGATACAGTATATAATGTAAACAAAAGTAAGATATGGTGGGAGAGAGCGGGAAGATAAATTGGACAAAGATCGAGAGAGTGAATATGAGAAAACAAGCGAAAGAGAGAGAGAGAGAGAGAGAGAGAGAGAGAGAGAGAGAGAGAGAGAGAGAGAGAGAAACGAGAGATAGACAACAAGAGAGGGGGGAAGAGATAGAAACAAAGGTTGGGGGAGGGGGGGGGGGGGGATTTATAATTCTTCTCATAAAGTCAAGCAATAATTTGACAAGCTGAGGCACATGCGAAACTTTTGCAACATCTGCCGAAAACATTAAATATAACATGACAAGCAATTAGACAGACAAGCTGCCATGCGTATAGTGTGATAAAGAACAAGCAGACAGACACAGAAATACGAGGGCAAAGATAGGCGGGGTATATGTGAAGATCTGTGCAGACACGACGGTAGACATACAGACAGGTAGATAAACGGCTAAACTGCTGGACAGACAAGCAGATAGACAGACATACGTACATGTCAAAACTGAGGCAGAATTATATATTTTAAAGTGGACAGGAGACAGGCTGACAGTCAAACTATTAAATAAATTTCGATAAACAAGCACATAGTAACATGTGTAGGTGCATAGAGAGATGGACATAGAAACACACTGATACAGAAGAACAATGAATTATACGTAGGTGAATAGACACGCAGACAAAGTGGCATGCAAACATACAAACCCAGATACAAATGGGCGTTAAAGTAGAATGAGAAATTCTTTGTTGAATAAACAGATGTCAGCTGCCAACAGTCTCAGACTATTTTTGTGGTCTTGTTTTTTGCGTCACTTTCGTGGTTAAAATGAGGGTATTTGCGCCGTCTCGGGGCTTAATGCTTCGTTTATCCATGTCTGACCACTTATTCTCTATCCTGTTCTCAACCTTGCTTTTGCCCTTTCATTTGTGATGTTTCCCCCATGGTTTCAGCTCTTTCTGATTTGGCCAGGCGTATATCTGAGGACAGCGAGCTTTTCAACATAACGTCCTTTGGCCAAAACATGTACTGTTTTAAAATGTGCAGGGTTTGAAGAACTATGTATGTTTAGGGATCTGGACAAATCGGACGGACAAGCAGACAAACAGTCACAAAGGCCTGTAAAAACACGAACCTATCGCTACAGATGAACTATAAATATGTGTTTTGAGACCCAGACAAACAGACACACAGCCAGACAGAGACCCAGACAAACAGACACACAGCCAGACAGAGACCCAGACAAACAGACACACAGCCAGACAGAGACCCAGACAAACAGACACACAGCCAGACAGAGACCCAGACAAACAGACACACAGCCAGACAGAGACCCAGACAAACAGGCACACAGCCAGAGACAGATAAAAACAGATACACAGCCAGACAGAGATCCAGGCAAACAGACACACAGCCAGAGAGAGACCCAGACAAACAGACACACAGCCAGACAGAGACACAGACATACAGACACACAGCCAGACAGAGACCCAGACAAACAGACACACAGCCAGACAGAGACCCAGACAAACAGACACACAGCCAGACAGAGACCCAGACAAACAGACACACAGCCAGACAGAGACCCAGACAAACAGACACACAGCCAGACAGAGACCCAGACAAACAGACACACAGCCAGACAGAGACCCAGACAAACAGGCACACAGCCAGAGACAGATAAAAACAGATACACAGCCAGACAGAGATCCAGGCAAACAGACACACAGCCAGACAGACATTCAGACAAACAGACACACAGCCAGACAGAGATCCAGACAAACAGACATACAGCCAGACAGACATTCAGACAAATAGACACACAGCCAGACAGAGATACACACAAACAGACACACAGACAGACAGAGACCCAGACTAACAGACACACATCCAGACAGAGATCCAGACAAACAGACATACAGCCAGACAGAGATCCAGACAAACAGACACACAGCTAGATAAAGATCAAGACAAACAGGCATACAGCCAGGCAGAGATCCAGACAAACAGACACACAGCCAGAGACAGACAAGAAACAGACACACAGCTAGAAACAGACAAGAAACATACAGACACACAGCCAGACAGAGATGCAGACAAAGACACACAGTCGGAGGCAGACAATAAACAAGCAAACAGACACACAGCCAGACAGAGATGCAGACAAAGACACACAGTCGGAGACAGACAAGAAAGAGATAGACACACAGCTAACATCATACATTGAGTCATAAATGATCTAACAAAATGCAACTGGATATATTTTCAGGTAGCCTCAAAATTAAGGAAATGATGCAGTTATTTGCGTTATTGCTTGAAAGATAGAAAGATAAAGGGGAAAGAAACAAAAGCAGAAGAAAATATCGAGTTCCACAATTTAGAAATTGGCTTCAGACTGGGTTACCAGGCAACGATGAGTCAAGATGGCGGAGAAAACTAAAGTCACGTGAGCACGTTTTGCAGGGGCGACGCTGATATGATTAATCTAAGGTGGGTCTGTGGGGGAGAGATGAGGAGGAGTGTGGGGAAGGAGGTAATATAATTGGAATACTTTAGGAGCGGCGTTCAGAGAAATAACCACATCCAGAGAAAGGGATAAAAAACATCCAAGAAAGGATGGCTGTGTTCACAACAAAGCGTCTATTTCAGTGGCGATCACAAAGGATGCTTTATAGATAGGTTTAAACAGAAATGACATAAACAATTGATTCCACGATTTATTGCCTGTCATATTTCGCTGTATCTCGTCCGGTCTATAATAACAACTGATTAAAAACAGACTGTATTTTGTGAATGTGGTCGATTTTGCATTTCAGTTAAAAGGATTTGTTTTTTGTTTGCTGTATTTTAATATCATATCAAACAAGTGGTCTTATCGAAGTTTTATATATTTGGATCTCAAAGTTACGAGACACTGATTTTGACGTCAGCAGATGTTGTAGGGCATTCTATACTTGATTTCTAAACTATATTGTTGAGGATAAAAGTATGACAGATTGGAACATGTGACTCAAAAAGCAGTCAGTATTCTGACTATATCTCAGTCAGATATTGTTTCACCTGTCAGTTTCCCACTCCATGTTGCTTCCTGTGACATGACAGTCCTATCCTGGATTGCAGACTAAATGGCTTATATGAGATAACCCCTTCAACCAAAAATTAGTGATAAATAGGCTATCCGCAAGGACAACAGCGGGATCCGTCGTGGTATAGCGGCAAGGCGCTCGCCTACAGATCTTGGGTTCAGCTCCTGGAGGAGCCGGCTTTAAAAAAAAAAATAACGACCTTGGCTTCTATGTCGACCCAACCTAAAATTGCAACTAAGTAAAGGGAAGTAAAGGCGACAGGGGTGATACCGACCCCATCATCTACCGAATGCTGGTTGGTATGTATATATAGGTCTAGCCCTATTTGCCCGATACACCTGAGGCGTGACACATTTTTCTTTACTAAGGGCAGCACCAACTGATTGTAACCTGCAGTCATGTTTTGAGAAAATGGTAATGGGTGCGTACATTCCCCCCCCCCCCTTTTTTTTTTTCTTCCCCCACCCATCTGATGTTTTGAAACCCTGACATTACAAAAACCCAACCTTGATTGCGAACCAGACTGAAAAATCTGGATTCCTAATATAACCTCGCGGTTGAGCGGGGTTTGCTGGGACTCGAGCATGGGGGATTCGCATCCGTGTTAATCGCTCGTTAAAGGTAAAAGGTAAAGTCAGGAGATGTGAACCAGCGTCATTGCACACGGTTATAAACCATAAGTTCTCTGCCACCAGTACGGACAGCTGATAAGAATTGTCCGCCTGTGTCGCCGTTCGCACGTAATTCTGTATCTACAGCAAAGTTCCTCCATTTACCTCAGAGTGTTAACTCTGGTACCCATTTCCTAGAGACTGGGTGAACCCCCGGAACCGCCCGGTTTCGAAAACCGACCGTGGCTGCAGCGAGTCGCAGGTGGATTTGAAAGCAAGCCTCTTATCGACTGCGCTCCCGCGGTCCTAATTGCTTGTTATGCGATCCTGGGGGGTGGTGGCCGTCACTGACTCAATCAGTGCTGGGCTCAAACAATGCACATAACTTTTAGAGATATGTAATAAACACATATGGTCAGATGTAACATTCAATCCACCAGGACATCACATCCAGCGATAAACACCCGGGGACACAAAGTGCCCCCATTCGGATAAGGATCTCACAGGGAAATAGGCTGGGTTATATTAGAGCCCCCTACAATAGCCAGTATGAGTCCCAGAAACCCCGTTGAACCCAGAGGTTGGGTTATATTAGAGCCCCCTACAATAGCCAGTATGGGTCCCAGAAACCCCGTTGAACCCATAGGTTGGGTTATATTAGAGCCTCCTACAACAGCCAGTATGGGTCCCAGAAACCCCGTTGAACCCATAGGCTGGGTTATATTAGAGTCCCCTACAACAGCCAGTATGGGGGTTTAAAACAACACACATTCTTATACACAATGGGACACTGTTGCAATATAATAATTTATGCCATTTGACAAAGCTAATGATAACACGAAGCACAACTTTAGAGAAAGTTACCAAGTGGCACATTTGTTTTAAAACAAAGACATTCCTAGGTTACACCTTCTCTCTCTCTCTCTCTCTCTCTCTCTCTCTCTCTCTCTCTCTCTCTCTCTCTCTCTCTCTCTCTCCCACCACCCCCCCCTCTCTCGACTCCCCCCCCCCCACATTACCAGACACTGAATGTCATATTCTTTACGTAATTTCCTGCCACAGTTATCTCCCGTAAAATCTCCAATTCAATTTCCCCCCCATTTGTTTATTTTGAAAGCCTGCATATGAAGCTGTTCTGTTCCTTAATTTGAACACAGTGTTGTAAGTTCCCAATTCCCCCCACTGCCGTGTGTTGACAACAACCTTAGCAAGCGTAAACAATTTCCATTATTCCTACAACAATTAATAAACAACATCATTGATTTCCACGGCTCTTGCTTCTGCCAAATCACTTAAACACGTCACAACTGAACCATCTTGAGTTCCTGTCTGTGCGTAGACAATCGTTAAGCTTTTTCCTTGTTCGTTTCCATCTGGCTCTTAACATTTTGATTGCTATCTTAGTTTTTTCGCCTCGCTATTCAGTAATGAATCAATTCAGCAGTAATGGCATGATTTATTTTTCGCAACTATATATATATATATATATATATATATATATATATATATATATATATATATATATATATATATATACACATATATTTACACACACATATGTTTGGGAGTGTGTGTATGTGTAATAATAATAATCGTTACACATTTTCTGAAAAGGAAAGAGATGATAATGGATTTGATGCTAGAAGTATTTATTAAACACAAATTTAAAAAAAAAAAAATAATTAATTTAGCGTTCTTCTAAAAACCCTCCCGGAATGAGAAGTTAAAGAGGCTGATAGTGAAACAAATGGAATGATAGCATCAAAAAAGTAGGCGAAGAACATAGTGAGAGAGTGTACATTCAAAGTGAAAGAAGAGAGTGTCGGAGATTCATTGCAGCGCACTTACATTGTGATTCATCCTATCACTGACAACAACCATTATTCTCTTTCTTCCTATGGTTCACCGGCAGTAAACTCCAGCTCGAAGTTCAGACTGTTCGTCCACTTCTGGGCGAGTGTTTTTCTATAGTTTGGGTTTTGCGTACACTTTGCTTTGCAGCTCTTGTTTATTTGTATGCAGACTGTTGGTTCCTCGCCTTTCTGACAGAAAGGAAACAACCATAATTAATTTTCTCTTACGACTTGCTTATTAAGGGGCGATAAGTATCCTCCCTCCTCACAATAGAGCCCCAGAACCCACAAGGGGACATGAATGTGTAATTAAACAATAAGGAGAGACGTAACTTACATGAATGTCTCCAGCATCTTGAATGGCTAATTAATCCACGTAAGACCAATGTGTGGAGATCTTCGAGGTAGACTTGAAGGAACTACATGACAGCAGTGCTTGGATTACTTTCCCATGGACCAGTTGTCATCAGGCCTAGAGAACAGCACAGTAGTTAAGGAAAGCCTACATGTCAGCACTGCTCTTTCAATGACCAGCTTCCATCAAGCTTGGGAAGCTCCTGTATAGGTCAGAAGGCTTTAATTGTCGGCGTTGCTGCTTCTTATGATGAACGTACACATGTCGTCCAAGCCTGAAGAACTTCGGGTTATACCTGCAGGAACTACATGTCAGCAATTTTGTGGTTACGCCGCCAACAACCGGCTTTCTTCAGCGTGGACAAACTCCTCAGTATAATAATTAAACAAACATTTCATTAGTGAGGCAATAGTTCATCCAATGAATTCAAAACGTCGTAACTGTGTGTGTGTGTGTGTTTGTTGGGGGGGGGGGGGGGGGGGGGGGACTGTCTGCATGCTTTCGACTGCCAGCCGTACTTCCTTTGTGAAGCCTTTTAACCAGTTCTTTTTGTTTTTGCATGTCAGATATGTTGAGGCATTTAAATATTTCTTTTACAGTTCTCTTTTGCTGTTCGCTTCTGCATAGGGTCACACAATAAATATAAAGTTTTCGCATACATATACATGGCGTAGCAAGCAGTTAATTTATGACTACTCCACGCCGTTAAACTATAGTTCTCTAAATCACATTTATATATAAACTGTCTCTGCATATTATGACTCAACAAGTAAATTGGTTTTGTCTGCACACACAAAACGTCTTAAATAAAGCAAATTTAATGCCACTTTTTGTTACCACGCTCAGTCACAATAAACCAGAAAAAGAAAACTAGTAACCATTGAAATCAGAAAGGCTGCGTGATTGACGGGAAAAGATAACATCAGGAATGAGGTCATAAGAAAAAAAAGGACGGCGCAGAACCAATCCAAAATTGCAAACAAAGACAGTTAATCAAATAGTTTGCAAACTTGGAGACAATGCCTTGTGGTGCTATATCAAACAAGGCCTACACTAAAAGACGAAGAGCAACGGGTAATCAAGGACAACATGAAAAGACAGCATCACATACAATTTATTGTCGAAATGGGTAGAAAAGCAAGAAGCCAAACCGTATGTCTCCCTGGACACCCGAAGCGCTAAAGAGGAAAAAGAAGAAACAGGGAGATAGCAAAAATTGACTCGCCCACATTTAACGAATTACTATTTGATGACGACCCGTGCATGTTCTATGACGAGAGAGAGAGAGAGAGAGAGAGAGAGAGAGAGAGAGAGAGAGAGAGGCAGAGATAGAAAGGGAGGGGAGAGAGAGATAGAGAGAGAGAGATAGATAGAGAGAGAGAGAGGGGGAGGAGAGAGAGAGAGGGGGAGAGAGAGATAGAGAGGGAGAAGAGAGAGAGATAGAGAGAGAGATAGAGAGGGAGGGGAGAGAGAGGGAGAGAGAGATAGATAGAGAGGGAGGAGAGAGAGAGGGGGGAGAGAGAGAGATAGATAGAGAGGGAGGACAGAGAGAGATAGATAGATAGAGAGGGAGGACAGAGAGAGAGATAGATAGATAGAGAGGGAGGACAGAGAGAGATAGATAGATAGAGAGGGAGGACAGAGAGAGATAGATAGAGAGGGATAGATAGAGAGGGAGGAGAGAGAGAGATAGATAGAGAGGGAAGAGAGAGAGAGAGGGGGAGAGAGATATATATATAGAGAGAGAGAGGGAGGAGAGAGATAGATAGATAGAGAGGGAGGAGAGAGAGAGAGAGGGGGGAGATATATTATATATATATATATATATATATATATATATATAGAGAGAGAGAGAGAGAGGGAGGAGAGAGAGAGAGAGATAGATAGAGAGGGAGGAGAGAGAGAGAGGAGAGAGAGAGAGGGGGAAGATATATATATATATATATATATATATATATATATATATATATATAGAGAGAGAGAGAGAGAGAGAGGGAGGAGAGAGAGAGAGAGAGAGAGAGAGAGAGGGGGGGAGAGAGCATTCAATATATACATGTTGAAGGTCAGTGCTAAGAAAAATGAAACAATGCAAGTCTGTAGAACCTCTGGTCCTCTATATATGGAGATAATGGTTCCAACATAAAACAAGCTAGGGAGATGAAGTGTCTAAGAAATGCAATCACACAAGATGACATAATTAATTAGAGAAATAGAAATCAGATTTAAGAAAGTAAGTGCACTTATATATCAGGTGTCACCATTATTAGGACCGTTGTGTGTTAACTGGGCTACTAGAATGCATGTATATCAGAGGTCAGGTGTGAAAGTGTTCGCTAAAATTCACAATAAAAGTGACCGACTGTAAATACTTCGCAACTGGAAGTGTGTGGATCATGTGTTGTACGGATCCCACTGGTATGGCCAGAACCATGTGAAAGTAACCGCTGGGAGACAAATTCCGTAATATTATCAGACATGTAATGGGAACAACACCATGTACTATCAATATGCATCCACAAACTGCAGATCAAATGGGGTTGGCCATCTCTTTAGATGCAACGGAAATCAAATACCATCACAGGAAATAGATCTAAGATGATCTGCTACAAGAACAAGAGGACGGACACAACAAATGGATCGACAACGTTAAAGACACTGTTGTTCTCATTTCACGACAATAGTCATTACAAACCAGTGTGCACTGCTTAGAAAATTATACCTCCCCAAGCTGCTTTAAAAAAACGGATTTAATGATGATGATGGTGATCAATAAAAAAGTATCAATGTGTGTGATTGAAGACAGCAAGAGCATGACATTATTTTTAGAAACACCAAGTGCGATGGGTTATTAGGTAGTGACATTCTCAAACAAAAACCACATAGTGTGTGCAAAAGGATAAGATAGTTTTAGTTATTTATATATTTATAGTCATAAAATAACAACATGTTCAGTTATTGTGTGCCCAAATATATAATTTCTTTTAGATGTACAGAAACATTAGTTAAGTTTTCGCCGGATTTTCCTTGAGGATCCCAAGCAGACAACTGGCCAACCGTAATAAAGAAAATCATAGCCAAGATACAATTATTCACACGCTTCTTCCTTTCATTCTTATCAACAACGTACACAGAACTTGTATTGTTTTGACGACACAGCACATGCAGACCGAGTAGTTAGGAAAATCACTTAGGGAGATTCAATAGAGAAAAAAAAAAAAGAGATTTGTAAGGTTAAGTTTGCGACTCGATGGCCTAAAGGTTAGTGACTCGTTTGACAATGCTCCAAGGATTCAATTCAAGCCGGCCGCA
>CAJHNH020001607.1:30000-156644 GCA_905116865.2 Candidula unifasciata | reverse complement strand
TTTTATATCGCTGCTATAGACATAAAAATTTCTTTGCATGTAATGTAAAGATTTAAAAATTTGCTCTTCCTTTTCTTGCCCTAAATGCAAATCAGTAAACCTCGTTTAAAACACACCTCCAAAACGATTTTCGCAAAAAACGAGCAAAACAACTGAAAAATTGACTTGCTTAAGGCAACGTTTCGCTAAAAAGGGCGGGAGAGGGAAGTCCGGATTTGCTCATGTTACTCTCCTGTGTTTAGCACTATGCCTACTTGTCGCTTGATAAAACTTTTCTCAAACTTGTTTTATTTGTATATTTCTGGGTTACCCCAGGGTTTTTTGGGGAAAAACCCCCCCCTTTTAAAAACTTTTTCCTGCTTGGAAGAAGCTTTGACCGGAGAGCGTTGTCGATTTGTGACTTTAAGGGGTTCGAAACAGTACCTGTGGAACCTGTAGTTAAGGAGATTGTGTCTTTGGCCACTATCATGGGATAGTAAGTGGATAACAATGGAAGAGCTTGTGGAAGAGCACAGCCAAGAGCTGACCACCAAAGAGTTTTTGGAGTTGCTTTGTTTTTCACAGCAAGAAGTTTTGGGTGGAAAGTTAGTCAGAGGAGGAGGAGGAGGTAAAAGAAAAGCAACAATCTTTTGGCGAAATAAAAGAAATTCTGAAAACATGGGAAACTGATGCATCTTACATTGAGAAGCATTACCCTAATAAGGAAGTGCCTATGGGCGCTGCAAATTTATTTAATAATAATGCTGTGTCGCATTTTTGCAAAATTTTGAAGCATCGGCAAAAACAAATGTCTCTGGAGATCTTTCTAGTAAAAAAAATAATTAGCTATGTTTCATAATTATTTCGATTTTTTTTTTCGCAAATCGAAATCGCATTTCAGGTGGGTTCGTTTTGCGTTTGAAGAAAAAGTGAAGATGATTCACTCTCCTTAACAATATGTATATAATTTTTTTTAATAAACGTTATACATAGCATTTTGTATTTTTTTTTTTCGACATGGAACGCATTGTCGTATTTTACATTAATTTATATAAGAAAAATTGTTTCGCATAACGAGAGTTTCGCTTAACGAGTAGGGTTCTAAAACGAATTACGCTCGTTAAGCGAGGTTCCACTGTACCGTAATTCTCGTGGTTGAAATGGCAATACACGTTACCTAAATGTAATAAAGTTCCCCCCTTTACATGCAACTAAAGAAAATAACAAATGCATCCATACTTCAAGAACTAAATATTGCAGAAGGTTGGCTATTAAAGACAACACAACACAGAAAACTGAAATATTTTGGTCACTTGAAACGTCATGAAAATTTTTTTAGAGTTTTGAGGTTTTAACAATGTATCATCATTATGGCACACGGGTCGTAACCCTTAAGTGCTCCGTTCTTTTTCTAACTCAAGTCTGCGTCCGAAGAAGCTCAGCACAGTGCACAGGCTCGGTAGCACCGGCGAGGATCCTGAAATATTAAGGGTAATTTTTTAACCACACATTTTGCCCGGGCAACGCCGTTAGGCAACTCTTTTATATTTCCAACTGCCAAGGAATTTTTTACCTGATCAACAATGCACACGGGCGTCCGATCTCACTACCCAGAGACCAGGGGAAATTACTAAAGTCCACGTGAAAAAGATCCCCGCCCTTACCGGAGATTGATCCCGGTGCCTTCAGCACTTGAGGCGGACACCATACCTTGAGACCACACAGCCACCTGGAAGGAGAGGAAGAGGAAGGCCAAAGAGAAGATGGGTCTAGGGTGTGACGGATGATCTCCAGATGGTGTGTCAGACGCGGAACATCGTGCTTGTGATCGAGAAGTTTTCTGGAGGTTGTTATGGGAGCAAGGTCCAGAAAGAGACATGCTACTGACTGACTGACTGACTGACTGACTGACTGACTGACTGACTGACTGACTGACTGACTGGACTGACTGACTGACTGACTGACTGACTGACTGACTGACTGACTGACTGACTGACTGACTGGACTGACTGACTGACTGACTGACTGACTGACTGACTGGACTGACTGACTGACTGACTGACTGACTGACTGACTGACTGACTGACTGACTCTATGACATACTATTAAAACTCTTATCACGTGCGTTTAGGTGTATGTAGGTGCGTTTCACGTTATCCCTTTGCTTTGTTACCACAGAAGAGTGGTCGGTGAACTGTGAATTTTTTTGCCCTGAAATATATTTCTGGTTTTGCGTTAGTCTACTTTTGTTTAATTTTTGAAAAAAAAAAAAAAAAATACAAAATGGGAAGAAAATTGGTTGATGAGGAATTAATGGAGTTTCCTTCAAGGAGTAATAGCAAGGATCACTTTGAAATGTGTGAGTTATGAGTTGGGTTATCTTTACGGACGTGCGTGCTTCTGGCCGTGAGCAAGACTGACCATCTACATCGACTGGATTAAAATGGATCCCCAGTGATCATGAAGAGAATATGGTCAGGTACTTACATGATGATTAAAATTAATGTTTCTTGTAAACTATACAACAGACGAATGTGAATGTCTATCAAAGCGTACAATACTGGTTATATTTTAGGTCTTGGCAGTTACGGGAATGCATCACCGAAGTATTAGTTATTATGAAAAAAAAATTGAGAGTAATAACACGGAGAATACAATTAATTGGGATTAAAGAGTAATATTTTGGACCAGTTGGAGAAAAAAAAAAGGGGAGAAAAGGGGGAAAATGGGGGGGGGGGGGGAGAGAATTGTAATCAGTGAGAATTGTAATGCACAAGTCACAGCCTGGAATGAAGTGCTAGAATTCTCCTAGACCAACTTTCCCGTGTCCAAGACCCCCCTCCCCCCTCACCCCCCCCCCCCCCCAGTAGACATAGAATTGTCCGTGAAATGTATGGGGCTGTGAAACAAGCCAGGGGACGGTAGGAGCCTCATATGCCTTTACTTTCTATGAAACTTTCTGTGGACTATTTTAGTCTGGAAGTGCGTGGGCGTAATACTAACCATACACAAGGATAAGGAACGAATGAAAGCAGTAAAATATAGCAGTAAAGGACAAATTCTATCCTCACCTTGAGGGTGTTCGGGAGTCGCTGTGGTGTAGCGGCTAGATGCTCGCTTGTGGACCGGAAGGTCGCTGGTTCAGGGCCCGATAGAGAGGCTTTAAACAGATAAAATAAAATGACAGTGTTGGAATCCAACCCTTATGGGTACAAAGTAAAGTCATAGGAAGTAAAGGCGGCCGTCCTGATGCTAACCCCATCACCCAACATGTGCCGATCAGTCTGTAAAATGTAGGTCTAGCCCTATACGCCAAACACATCTAAAGGCGGGGAAAAGCGCCTTGAGGCGTTGAAGCTACTCCACATCAGTAACCGAGTATTGTTAGCTACACAGTTACTACAGCTCCCACACAAATAGAGATTTCTGGTTATTCTTTTAGTTCTATGTTCATGGAATGCTCGTCGTCATATTTGTTTACAGATCCCCTTCTGGTTACGAGGACAGTCCCACAACATCCTCTAAAAAGCGATGAATCAGGTGTGTGTCCAGGGTTTCTTCGAATTTCAAGAGCGTATACGTCAGACATCACAGACATCAGAAGGAGACAGTCATCATTTTTCAGCCACGTTGTGAGAAGAGAGAACATGGAATATGTTGTGACCACTGGGAAGATCTGTGGAAGGAGGGATATAGGAAGACAACGAGAGAAGATTCTTGACAGTCTTGTTGCATGGCATGGAGGTATGTTAGCACACGAACTGATACATGCTGCAGGAGATCGCAGATAATAGAGAGGCATGATCGCCCAAGCAGTCGGCAAGGCACCTGATGATGATGATATGTAAGAAGCCATTTCAACATGGGAAATCACAACAAAATAATCACACACATTCCAGAAAAAAAAAAAAAACATGGTCCAGGAAGTAATGCAGGAAAAATGCAATATAATAAATAGCTTAAAATCAAACATTCGTTTTTTTTTTTTTTTTGGGTCACAGCACCCTGATGCAGTTTGCTGTACACAGGAAGGCTGTTTACCTACTTCTAAAATTAAGTTTCAAGGATAAATAGGGGATCTTGAAACCAGACCTGTCAGTTCTAAGTGCTTAACGCCGGCTTGGATTTCAGGAGAAATCTATTGTTTGGGAAAGTGCCACTATAATGTTTAAAGGGCTCCAGAGCGTGGCGAAATGGTTAAGGCTTTTACCCTGGATTGTAGAGATTGTGGGTTTGGTTGCTTGGTCGGTTTTGTTCTTGTCATTTGTGACCTCAGAACTAGTGTAATAGAAAGATTAATTCCATGCTTGGGAAATAATTAAATTAAATCGGCATAAAAAAGGAGGGGATAAGCAAAACGCTGGTTTTGGATCATGAAAACAAACATAAACACACACGCGTGCATATCCTACAACCATATCACATTTACATACACATACACAGTGATTGGTTTGCTGAGAGGGTCATGGCAGACGCAAGTAAAGCAACTGACGTAGCCGATGTTCTAAGTTGTCTCAAAGAGGCAGGACGAGTAGATACTTCAAGAGAAGACAGAGGGTAAATCGGCAAGCTTGACAAGACTTCAAGAAATGCATGTCAACGGATGTGTTGCTTGACATGAAAACTATAGAAGTAGGCAAAGATGAATACTAAACTAAAACCCAACTGGTCGCCACAAGCTGATCGGGTGGGGGGGGGGGGGGGGGTGGGGGATGCTGCATGTCAACAGATGTGTTGCTAGACATGAAAACTATAGAAGTGGGCAAAGAGGAATACTAAACCAAAACCCAACTGGTCGCCACAAGCTGAGGGGAGATGCTGCAGACTGGATCCGAGCGCTTAAGGGTTTGTCCTATGTTCAGTGAGGATGATCGGTCGACTAATAAGGTAAAGGTAAAATCGGGAAATGTGAACCGTCGTCTCTGCACACGGTTATAAACCATGTTCTCTGCCACCAGTACGGACAGCTGATAAGAAACTGTCCGCCTGTGTCGCCGTCTGCACGCAAAGCTACAGCGATGTTCCTCCAATTATTTCTAAGTGTTAGCTCTGATACCCATTTCCTAGAAGCTGGGTGAACCCCGAGAACCGCCACGTTTCGAACATCGGCCGTGGGCTTCAGCGAGTGGCAGCTGGATTTCAAAGCGAGTGCACTAACGTGGGACGACTAACTAACTAACTAACGAATTAACACACACATACTCATACACGCATACACATGACAGAGGAACCTGTCAATAGCATAAAGAGTTAAAATATCGAATGAGATCTAAACAAATATCATACTATAACCTAAAATATCCAGTTACAACAAGTGAACATATCACGAAACAATACAAATATCAATATTCATGAAACACGACCCACTAACAACAAACTAAATTATTCGTTTGCAAGACGTTAATAATTTAATTACAACAATCTTTCTGGGAAAATTTAAAAAAAGGTTCCGGCTATTACGCGGTGACTTATCTAAGGCAGGTCGACACAGATTTAAATGAGTCCCAGGTAAACTACCGGGAAGTAAAGGTGTCCGGCGGAATGTTGACCACATTACCCACGATTGCCGAATGGTCTAAAAAATATAGGTCAAGAACTATATGACCAGTACACCTGAAAGCGTGGAATAGAGTTCATTTATATTTTAATTTTTGCAGGAGTTACATTTTAAGTCTACAATAAAAACGCCATCTGCAATCTGTGAGAATAATTCAATATAAGAAGCAAGTATCTTTGAATAAATCTCACCATACTCAAATTAAGAGCGGCATCCGTGGCTTAGGCGTTGCGAGTCCGACTCATAATTCCAAAAACCGCGATCGAAGCCCATTGCTGGATTTAGTGATTAGAAAGGATTATCATCACAGCACTCTGGACAGATCCATAGGTGATCCGATCTCCTTCTCAAAAGCCCCGCAAGTGTAAAACGACTGATGACGCCTGTTCTGTGTTGGTTGAAGAAACGTCTTGTCCTCTTAGTGAAATGTTCATTTCTTGCAGCTCCAGGCTGTACCCCCATGTCCATCAGTCTAGACAGGGATATGGATGGAGTCGTGTCATTTGGCGTGCTCCTCGGTACGGTAAGTGCAGCGCATAGCATTGATAACATCCCAATTGTCCAGTACTGGGCCAGCCATAGCAACTGCAGTGTCAGCAAGATAGTCTGCACGCTCGTTCCATTGAACACCCGTTTTAAGAATATTCACCGAGTCACTAAGAAAGCATATGTGTGTGAACTATTGAGTACCAAGCCAAGCTAAAGCCCTTGTTACAGCCATAGTTTCCATTATAGGGCTACTAGTTGTAACAGCAAAGGCGCCATTCATCTCCTTGATGGTTTTTCCCTATGGAGCTTACTGTGAAGGCCCATGCACTTCGCTTGCCCCTAATTACTGACCTATCTGTGTAAACTACAGCATCACCTTCATCTGTGTTTTCGTCAATCAGTGTTCTGACTAAAGTGTCAACAATGCCAGGAATCTGCTCTCTACAGCTTCCTTTCCATCAATTGTGATATGTGCTGTAATATTTATGTTTGGAGAGGGAGGCACAATCATCCATTCATTTCCAAAATTAATGTCAGTAAGGTGGCACAAATGTTCGATGGCATCCTCAGCCCGACCCATCCAGGAATTGCCTCGTTTGAGTCTACTCTTTTTTTTTTTAATTGAATAATTCCTAATAAAGTGGGTGGCGATGGTCTAATTTCACTTTGAGAAAAGCAACAGCTCTGGATAGCTCGATTCTGTTTTCTATTGTGGGGAAATCCATGAGGTATCGCATGGATTTACATGCGGTGTCTCTAGTGCATCCAAGAATAATGCGCATTGCCTCGTTTTCAATTGTTTCCAGTCTGTTCATCTTTGTGGTGCTGAGTGTCATGATGGCCAAGGCATATTCAATGGTGGAGAGAACTAATGCACCAAACAACATTTTTCAGCTGGTAGATACTTTGATTAAAAAATTGCCAATTCTGAAGCAGTGGGTACATGTGACGGTATGAATCTTATAATTCTTCTACTTAACCCTATCTTCTTTCTTTCTTTCTTTCTTTCTTTCTTTCTTTCTTTCTTTCTTTCTTTCTTTCTTTCTTTCTTTCTTCTTTCTTTCTTTCTTTCTTTCTTCTTTCCTTCTTTCTTCTTTCTTTCTTTCTTCTTTCTTTCTTTCTTTCTTTCTTTCTCTTTCTTTCTTTTTTTCTTTCTTTTTTTCTTTCTTTCTTTCTTTCTTCTTTCTTTTCTTTCTTTCTTTCTTTCTTTCTTTCTTTCCTTTTTCTGTCTTTTTTCTTTTTTTTTCTTATTTTTCTTTCTTTCTTTCTTTCTTTCTTTCTTTCTTTCTTTCTTTCTTTCTTTCTTCTTTCTTTCTGCTCTTCTTTTTTTTTTCTTTCTTTTTTTTTCTTTCTTTCTTTCTTTCTTTCTTTCTTTCTTTCTTTCTTTTTCTTCTTTTCTTTCTTTCTTTTCTTCTTGAGGGGTTTCTTATTTTCTTTCTTTCTTTCTTTCTTCTTCATTTCTTTCTTCTCTTTCTTTTCTTTCTTTCTTTTCTTCTTTTCTTTCTTTCTTTATTTCTTTTCTTTCTTTCTTTCTTTCTTTCTTTCTTTCTTTCTTCTCCTTCTTTCTTTTCTTTTTTCTTTCTTTTCTTGAGGAGCGGCGACCGAACGGTTAGAAACGCTGGGCTCTCAATAGGGAAAAACAGGGTTCCAATCCTCGGTAAGGCTGGGCGATGTGTTCTGTCGGGGGCAAAATAAAATCCTCACCTGCACAGTCTTTGCGATAGAACTAGCCATGCGGCCTGAAATTCTCAGGCTAATAAATATATATATACATTTTATCATGACTCTTAGGCAGCTAGTACCACTGCATTCTTAATAGATGGCCAAACCATCTTATCTGTTCCTGTTTTATAAAATGTAGGACTGGTTTCAGACCTAGTCTTCTTCTAATTTCTTCGTTTTACATTTTAATCTCGTTCAACGCATAGGTTGGGTTCTATTAAGGCCCCCGGCAACAGCCAGGGTGGGGCGTTAAAAAAACCCAAAAAAACTGCGTCAGGTATTGGGAAACTGAATGAGTAACCACAACCACAACATAACGTTGTTAAGACGGAAAGACGCTAAGAAAAATGAGAATAAGAAATTTCGTATTACTTACACCTCAAACAGAAACTTGGCATTCCGTGAGAACATGTTTCTGAAATGTGATTGGAGGTTCTAATGTAGGTCAAGGGCCAAACTGTATTTACCTTTAATATACTCCATTGTGTTTGTATCTTCCTGCTCTGTTGAGTGCCCATTGAACCACGGCGCCCAATAAAAACTGAACCAGATCGTAGCAGACCAAACCAGCGGCATTTTAACTGTTCTAGGAAGAAGAATCGCTCAAGGCCTAATCCTTGTATAATAGCAAACTTATAATAACAATGTGCTGGATAGCAACAACAACCAAAAAAAAAAAAAAAAAAACCAATAAAAAATAAAAATTTACTTGAAATATGATGAGATGTATAGACAAAACTTGTAAAGAAAATCTTTATACCTCGTTAAAGTGGGACTCTGGTCCCCTTCCCAACCCTTAAAAACGATTTGTGGGGACTGGTTCTTATAGAGTGCCAACGTGTTCCAGCACCTTAATAACAGGCGTTTTTTTTTTTTTGCGCAAATCGTAACTTGGATAACTGTCATGGAAGGGATATAGTCACGTGTTTTGTTCATGAGATTATATGTATAAATCATAGACACACTGAGACAGATTAAGATCTGAAGGTTGGCTCGGTTCGTCTAGGTTCGATTCCTTTTTGTTCAACGACCTTCATCTTTAACAGCCTCCGCCTTTCGTCCATGGTATACACTCCAAAACACTGATGTTCTCTTATTTAATAATGCAATATATATATATATAGGGGAAGGTACGAGTATAAGGAAGGCGGGCAATGGGTAGACATATGAATAGGTGATTATATATATATATATATATATATATATATAAAATCACCTATTCATATGACTATCCATTGCCCGCCTTCCTTATACTCGTACCTTCCCCTCTAGTATGGTTTTCGAAAAATAATAAAGTAACAGAAAATGTAGTGATCTTATAAAAAGAAGTAGAAAGATAGAAGAACACACTAGACACCATACAAATTGTACCATTTCAAGTTTGTTTTCTCTACCCCTGACACTGCTTAACCTTCATCTCCACCAAAATCTAAATCTTTCAGTCAAGTACAAATGTTAAGTTACCTTCAGTCAGGCATTACCTTAAACCAGTCTACCCTGGCCATTAGCTATTCTGACGGCTGTACGTGCCGTCTGTCCGCTCTGAAGGTATTAAACCCTGAGATTGAAAGAACTCAAGCTGGATGGCAGACTAACAGGTCAGATCCCAGGCACCCCTTTCAATTAACGCACATGTTAAATATGTTTCGGCTTTTGCCAATGGTTGAGGTAATCTCGCTGAGCGTATGGTGTCATTGTCATATTTTTTTTTTAGCTGGAGATGATTCCTGTTTTAGACTCTGGTCGAGCACGTTTGTTTCGTTAATGGATTATCTGTGAAGTATACGTTAATTCTGTGTTATGTTGAGTAAAAAAACATATCATCATCGTGGCACACGTAACAACGACACCAGCCGGATGCAGGTTGCTGTTCTATCGGGTATGGACATATTATAATGACCTCATGTATCCTGGATCTTTCTTGGTCAATTGAGATGAGAAAGAGAACTCTTAAGTCTGTGAAAATCACATCCTTGTCTAGAGAACTGAATCACGGACATTTGGGCGCTTTAGAGAAAACATGATTTGGAAGTAACGGAGATCTGGTTTTTATAAAATTATAAAAATATACTGGACAAATTACAAAAAAAAAAAAAAAGGGTAATGAAGATGTCTACACAGAAACTGACTTATAGAGAGAAGTGAACCTTGAAGAGAACTAACTGCCAATAGTAGGAGACAATCTACATTCTGTGGTCATGTAATAAGAAGCAAAAAACTGCAGTAGATAGTGACGGTTGAAAAGCTGGAGGGGAAAAAAGTCAGAGGGAGACCGAGAGAAGATACTGTACAATCTGATATCATGGCATAGAAGATCATCTGTGTTAGAATTAACTGAAAGTAAACAAGATATAAGACTTGGGATAGACATGAGAATTAGCGTCACGGACTATCAGAAAAAGAAGGTATCCTGGGCGTGATGCACTTTAAATATCAGTAATGGACAGGACTTATCCGTGGTTGGTTAGTGGCATAGGAATAAAGGAAGGCGAAAAATACATTGGGGAAGAGAGCTGGAGAATTAAGTTGGAAAGATAGGGAGGACATAGGGAGAGCTCCATGTAATGGCGAAGGATAAAACGACTTGGCGTGAGTTGGTTGAGGGCCTATGCTCCATTGGGGGAATAGAAAGAAAAAGAAGAAGAATGGACAGGACTCAGTGATATGAAGTAACAATTGAGTCAGAGTGACCGCAGGTAGAAAACTTATGAGGCGCATGTAATTAAGAAAATAATGTATAGATTGAAAGCTGCCGTTTTTAAACGCTTAATTACTTTTTTTTTTTGCTACTGTATGAGTTGATAAACAAAACTGCTCGTTTTTTTTAGAACTCATTATTTTTATATTTAACGTTAATTTTTTTTTGGGTCTGTTTCTCTGATAGAATAGAGTTGGGCAAACAAGGCATCGCACTACCGGTCACTGGTATCTTGCGCCTCCAAAGCACAACACTAAATTTGCAGACAGTAAGTTGATTTTGTTGGTGATTTTCTTTTCGGTTTTAAATCATTCTTCTTTTTCTTCTTCGCGTTCACTGGCTGTAAAGTCCGGCGGAAAGTTCTGGTTGTTCATCTACGTCTTCGCCAGAACTTGAGTTTTCCATGTGCATCTGTTGTACAGATCTGGCTTATTTGTATGCAGACCGTTGGTTTCTCGCCTCTCAGGCAGATGCACTACGCTTCCTAGGAAATACCCTAATAAGTCAACTCTTATGACATGCTTGCTGGGGGAGCAGTGAAATACTGGTAGCCAGGATTGGCCACAATTTTAGACAAACTTCCACTGGACGTATCTTTTTTAACCCTACAATAGGGCCCAAGGAATCCATACAAGGAGCTTTTATGTACTAAACGCAACAACTGGGTGAATGTGTTCATCATGTATACAAGTGCGCAAGCGGGACACGAATGATACAGGTACTGAGGTAGATTCAAGGGAAATGGATATCACGGACCATGTTGCATAAAGCGTGAACATCAGGAAGGATATGTATAGATTTATAGGATAGTGCAGCACAGAAAGAATGCAAAACTCAGGGTCTGGGAAAAGACCTATGTCTAAAAGTAAAAGTTTGCCTGTTTGTTTCCCAGTGTGGAAGAAAACTGTCCATACACTGCTCTCTCCCAGCTGTATCATTCTCTCATTGACAGAAAGAATGCACAACTCAGGGTCTGGGAAAAAGACCTATGTCTAAAAGTAAAAGTTTGCCTGTTTGTTTCCCAGTGTGGAAGAAAACTGTCCATACACTGCTCTCTCCCAGCTGTATCATTCTCTCCAGATATGCATCCTCTGTTCTGTTGCTGTTAGCTAGTGCACGTTAGATCTCCATAGAGTTTGCCATAGACCAGAATACACAAGGGTCGTATCTGGAATCTTAACCATCCATTCAAGTGTGCATTTCTTAATTCATTGTAAATTGTTATTTCAGGGATACCTTCAAGTGGCAACGGATGTGCAGTATTTGAGCTAATCTACTGCTAGGTGTCCCTGGGTCAAATCTGAGATGTTCATCTGTGAAACCTACGGGATATTTCAACATTCCATCTAATTGGATATTATGTAAACAGTTAAAATAACCATATTTTCTTGTTTTATGATATCACCTCGAAAACTTTAAAAAAAAAATATTGTTTCAACTGCACTGATGCATAAAAAGTTTTAAAGCATAAACAACACGCACACATATTCAAATGTTATTAATAAATATACGTTTTACCTTATTTTCTATGTAAAGTTTTTATTATTTGATGTGTGAACATGTGTGAAATGTACAAGTATGTCAGTCTGCGAGCATCCAGCTGTACCTTGTACACATTTACTAGGATGTGAACATCCATGTGTATCAGTACATATGTCACCTGATTAAACATCCTTGCATTTTGTGTATATCTATGTTAGTGTGTGGACATTGATGTTCTAGAAATAGAGAAAATAGAGGGAGGAATATAATATAGAAATAAACACTACGAAAACAGAGACAATGGTTATAGGAAGACAGAAAGACAGTTTAGAAATAAAATTAAAAAGCAACACTTTAAGACAAACAGAGCAATTACAGTATTTGGGAGCACATTTTCACATCCTACAGAAAACTGGACAGAGAAATTAGCTCGAGATGTGCCAAAGCTAATCAAGAAATGGGGCAACTATCTCCCCTGTTGACACACAAGCAAATACCTCGGAGTACTAAAGTGAATCTTATCCAAACTATTTTTTGACCAACACTATGCTATTAATGCCAAACGTGGACACTTACATCATCCAATAAAAGTAAAATCGTGACAATAGTGATGAAATGCCTTAGAAGAGCTACAGAAATTTCAAGGAAAGACAGATCAGTACCAGTGCATTCTTGTTATGAGTCCAAACCACTTCATTTGTTGTTCTTTGATCACTTGTAAGACTGGCTTTATTCCTAGCAATTTTCATGGAAATAAACTAAAAAAAAACTCCCTTGTCTTCATGTTTTTAAATTGTATGTATTATCGCCACTGTTATTGTACACAAATGAATAATACAAACTTTCATCTTTCTGCCATCAAAATCAACAAATACATGCAGGAAATATGCAACCTTGACAAAAATAAATATTTCTTTTGAGTTGTACGGGTGACCACCACATACAAGGCAACATGAGGTAAAAAATTAAGACATGTCAAAGACCGGTGTCTGAACACTTTCAAGCCATCCACATTCAACTGTTCTTTTTTGATAAGCCCACCCATCAAATGGTTTTTACAATTCATTAACTATTCAGTAAATCAGTGTTTCCCATTTGTCTTGACAACTTCCAAAGCAATCACCACAGAGTGTTCATTGTAAACAAAACAAAAAAAATTTTGCGTACACGTTTTACAGCAAAGTTCTTCAATCCTTAAAACCTGCAGACCAGGAAGAAGGGAGAAGAAATATGTTACGTCCCCGCTAACCGCTAAGACTGAAGCACAAATAAATGTAAATAGCATTATCCAGGGTGTCTCATAATGTTCCATATGTAGGAAAAATAAAACATATCACTAATGCCATTACAAGCATAACTCCAGTTGTGCTTTTACATATTCTTCAGCAGTTTTCATTTTTAAATAGTTAATTTTTTTCTATGTTTGAAAACTTATGGGACACTGTGTTTATTCAACATTACTTTAGCTAATGCAACATTTTTTGCTGCTTACAGATGAAAAAATCTGATACAAGTGGCTGCAGCACTGTTTCTGAGAGATGAAGCGTTGCAAAAACATCCATTTGATTTCTCAGTTTATTTTCCGGCACAGCCGATACATGATTAGGAGGGCATTTTTGGCAGGCCGCAAAAAACGTCCACAGACTGGTACTGGTCAGCAGACTACAGGCTGAAGAACATGGTTTTAGAAAACTTCTCAAATTCTCAAAAAGCCATCAGATGCTCACACTTACAATGACCGAACATGGTTTGTGGCAATACTACCTGTCTCAGGGACAGTTCACAGGAAATCATTGTTTAAACAAAACATCACCATGGAAGAAACACAAGAACTGGAGCAATGTGTTTTGAGTGTGGAAAATATATGTATATATTGTAAACAACGAGAAATATACGTACACGTGGTTATGTGCTTGCTATAATATTGATTGCATTATGAGATCATATCAGTTAACAATGACTACAGGGGGGAAATCTCTTCTCTCACCACACAACTGGACCAGGTCAACAAGCTGAACACATGACAATGTTGATGAAAGATGAATGAGGGATATGTTAGCTAAGACTGCGCTCAAATGTCTGGTCAAATAGTTTACAAGTTGGATGAGACAAATGTGAAGCTTTGTGTTTAACTTGGCAAATTTTAACACGTAGATGACAGCTATCGGCATCACGAGATTTAGCTCTACAACTCTGTACACATTTAAATCAAGCATTTCGAGTGACTATTAGCTCACAACTTTTAACTTATCCATATAGTAATATTACACAACCAAAACTATTCCCTCAATCAAAGATATGCCTTATATTCTTTGTAATTTTATAATCAACAACATCTCATTTATATTGTGCTATGTCATAGTCTAATGTAACGCATATAAACACACTTTATTTGGGTAACTTAATCTTATTTGAATCAAGCCACTTTACAATCAGAGTTGCCACTTTAAAATCAGAGTTGCCACTTTACAATCAGAGTTGCCACTTTACAATCAGAGTTGCCACTTTATAATCAAATAGTATGCATTTATTTCAAAACTTTGGAATCCAGTTCTATTTAGTTCAAAAAAAAAAAAAATAACACATTCACAGATGCTTTATCTAAACTGAACCAAGCCAATTTACAGTCAAAGATCTGGTGTATATTTTGTAATTTTCTAATCAACTATATCGAGCCACTATGTAGTCCCATGTAATGCAGAAAAGAAAATACTTTATTTAAACTGAATCAAACCAATTTTTAATCAAAGATTTGCCATATTACATTTACATTTTTTTTGATCAACAGTATGTTAAACCACTTCAAGCCAATTTAAAATAAAATGTAACACATATAAAGACTGCCTTGTGTTGTACCAATAATTTCTGATACAGCTGTTTCTCCCCAATCCCAAATGAATGATGTCAAACTAACATCTTAGCTCTAGGTATAGTATGAATGAAAACACCCAGAGATAAGATGTTAGTTTGAAAAAAGAGAAAGAGAGAATTATCCAGACAGACAATGACAGGAAGGAGAGAGACAGATATTTATATAAGTGAAGACAAATAAAATTTAAAAAATAAGAAAGGAAGGAAGGAGGAAACACACTGGGGAGAAAATATCCAGGCATACAGACAATGAAAGATGTGGGCAACTGAGACAAAGAAAGATTGATACATGTCTAAGCTAATATATCAATAACAAGGAGATTTTTACAAGACTAAGCTATTTCTCTATCCAAAGCTATGAGATTCTGAGATGAGTTAATTCAAGGACCAACAACACAGCATACGGGACATTCTCAAAAGCGCTCTGTTCATCATCTTCAGCAGAAAGTAACAGTCCTATTATATATTCATCTTGCCTTTCCTCTGAGCGTCGATTATCGGCCAGATCCGCTTGTCGTTCCTCTCACCAGACTGTGATGATCAATTTGCTGTTCCAAATTGTATAAGTGCTTCCTTAAGGCCTTAACCTTAAGCCTTAGATTTATCATGCATCGATGTTCCACAAGTTGTGCAGAGCCAGCCCAACTGTCCGCCTGTTCATTTCCCTACACACCAGCATTACCCAGATGCGAAGCTTCCCACTCTGCACGAAGCACGCCTGTCCCCACCTTCCTCAGCATGCTTTCTGAATATGTTACAATCACTAAGAGATTCTGAGTCAGGCAGGCAACATATAAGCAGAGATTTCAGAATGACCAGATAGGGAGAAAAAAAACGATGGAGGTGGTAAAGTTGATATAGGAGGTGGGTTAGAGGAAATAATGTGGGAAAACTCAAGTAAATCTAGCAAATAGAGCAGATTACATAAATGTATAAATGTGGAAGGCTATTAACTCTTTGAGTCCCAGGGGGTTTCGCATCACAGGCCCAATGGGTAGTAAAAAGAGACTAAAATCGACACATCATGCGTTCATTGGGCATCCAGGAAGGAACATATGAAGGTATGATGGGTTTCCTGGGACTTAAAGAGTTAAGTGAACTTAGGAGCTGAGCGCATTAAAGTTACAATATCCATCTAACTTGAGGAATCCATACCATATGGTATTTTGTGTCCATATGTCATAAACATAATTATTTAATAATGTGTCCAAAAACAGAGCAAAGTAATTATTTGTATGGTATTTAGTGTCCCATATGTCACAAACATAATTATGAAATGTGTCCCAAAACTGGGCTAAGTAATTATTTGTATGGTATTTAGTGTCCCATATGTCACAAACATAATTATGAAATGTGTCCCAAAACTGGGCTAAGTAATTATTTGTATGGTATTTAGTGTCCCATATGTCACAAACATAATTATGAAATGTGTCCCAAAACTGGGCTAAGTAATTATTTGTATGGTATTTAGTGTCCCATATTTCATAAAAATTATGTAATGTGTCCCAGAACAGGGCTAAGTCATTATTTGTATGGTATTATGTGTCCCATATGTCATAATCATTTTTATGTAATGTGTCCAAAAACAGGGCAAAGTCATTATCTAAATAGCATTTTGTGTCCCATATGTCAAACACATAACTATTTTATATTGTGGTACAAAACTGGACAAAGTCATTATCTGAATGGCATTTTGTGTCCCATATCTCCTAAACGTAATTATTTAATTACCTACACTGACTATAAAATACCAGGGCCTGTGTAGCATATGAGGTTGGGGGAAGGGGGGGGGGAATCAGGAAGGGAATGGGAATAAAGGGGAAAACAATAATTGCACCCAGGTTGAGAGCTTCACGTCAGAAGAAGAACACCAAATACATGTGATAGCACCAGCAGTCCTAGCAGTGGAAGAGTTTTCTTAACACGCTGGGATTTAGCTAGTCACTCTCCATCATCATGGGCTGTGAGTCCCATGTCTCCTCACAGCCCAATACAACACTATCCTGTCAGTCCCATGTCTCCTCACAGCCCAATGCAACACTATCCTGTCAGTCCCATGTCTCCTCACAGCCCAATACAACACTATCCTGTCAGTCCCATGCCTCCTCAAAGCCCACGATACTGTCAGTCCCATGTCTCCTCACAGCCCAATACAACACTATCCTGTCAGTCCCATGCCTCCTCACAGCCCAATACAACACTATCCTGTCAGTCCCATGTCTCCTCACAGCCCAATGCAACACTATCCTGTCAGTCCCATGTGTCCTCACAGCCCAATGCAACACTATCCTGTCAGTCCCATGTCTCCTCACAGCCCAATGCAACACTATTAAGTCAGTCCCATGTCTCCTCACAGCCCAATACAACACTATCCTGTCAGTCCCATGCCTCCTCAAAGCCCACGATACTGTCAGTCCCATGTCTCCTCACAGCCCAATGCAACACTATCCTGTCAGTCCCATGTCTCCTCACAGCCCAATACAACACTATCCTGTCAGTCCCATTCCTCCTCAAAGCCCAATACAACACTATCCTGTCAGTCCCATGCCTCCTCAAAGCCCAATACAACACTATCCTGTCAATCCCATGTCTCCTCACAGCCCAATATAACACTATCCTGTCAGTCCCATGCCTCCTCACAGCCCAATACAACACTATCCTGTCAGTCCCATGCCTCCTCACAGCCCAATGCAACACTATCCTGTCAGTCCCATGTCCCCTCACAGTCAAATACAACACTATCCTGTCAATCCCATGCCTCCTCACAGCCCAATGCAACACTATCCTGTCAGTCCCATGCCTCCTCACAGCCCAACTCAACACTATCCTGTCAGTCCCATGCCTCCTCACAGGCAAATACAACACTATCCTGTCAGTCCCATGCCTCCTCACAGGCAAATACAACACTATCCTGTCAATCCCATGCCTCCTCACAGCCCAACGCAACACTAGCATCCGAAAAGACAAAAAAGTGCCAACCTGCTAAACTGAACACTAAAGTAAGAAAAGAAGAATATGCAGCAACAGCAGTGAAGAAGAGACAGAAAAGGAAAACAGAAGAAACAGAGAGGATGAATAGCAGCAAATATTTCATTCTGTATTTTACATTCTAACAATAACACACACACACACACACACACACACACACACACACACACACACACACACACACACTGTACTTTAACAACAGCATCAACCGAAATAGACACTAGATTCTGACACTGAAATTAGAGTAACATTCTGACAGGTTACTTATACAATAACCCTACTGTAACAAAATGCCCATATGCATTTTCTCCATAGTGAATAAACCATTTGAAAACCATTAGTCCAGAAAGACAAACAATGAAATTGGAAGTCAACATTCTTCAATACTAAACCAGTTAGAAGCCATTCTGTTATACTGGCACCATCAGTATGGGAACTCCTTGCTGGCTGCTGAGGAAGGGGATGGAGCACATATGGGATTGTCCTGAGTGCAGTGATGTGACTTTCTGATTCAGTCATTCATTCTCTTGTATTGTTTATCTCCACTGCCTGTATCTTCCACTTCTGTAGGGTAGGGCTGTTCAGGTTTGGGTGGTGGGGGCATGGTGTTATTTGTGGTTGTGGTGTGGGGGGGGGGAAGGGTTGTTGGTGGTTGTGGTGTGGGGGGGGGGGGAGGAAGAGTTTGTGGTCTTGGTGTAGGGGGGAAGGGGGGGGGGGTCTAAAGACTGACCATCTAGGGCACTACAAACTGCAGGTTAACATTTTTAGCAATCAAAAGAAACTAACGCATCACCTTAACCAAGATGATTCGAACCTGAGTCCCTCACATGACACCCCAAAATTCAAAGCAACTGGCCTACTATTTTAGTCAACATCAACATTCATCTATAATGACAACCTAGCCATACCAACATTCATCTATAATGACAACCTAGCCATACCAAAATTCATCTATAATGACAACCTAGCCATACCAAAATTCATCTATAATGACAACCTAGCCATACCAACATTCATCTATAATGACAACCTAGCCATACCAACATTCATCTATAATGACAACCTAGCCATACCAACATTCATCTATAATGACAACCTAGCCATACCAACATTCATCTATAATGACAACCTAGCCATACCAAAATTCATCTATAATGACAACCTAGCCATACCAACATTCATCTATAATGACAACCTAGCCATACCAACATTCATCTATAATGACAACCTAGCCATACCAACATTTATCTATAATGACAACCTAGCCATACCAACATTCATCTATAATGACAACCTAGCCATACCAACATTCATCTATAATGACAACCTAGCCATACCAACATTCATCTATAATGACAACCTAGCCATTCCAAAATTCATCTATAATGACAACCTAGCCATACCAAAATTCATCTATAATGACAACCTAGCCATACCAACATTCATCTATAATGACAACCTAGCCATACCAACATTCATCTATAATGACAACCTAGCCATACCAACATTCATCTATAATGACAACCTAGCCATACCAACATTCATCTATAATGACAACCTAGCCATACCAACATTCAAGAGCATGCCAACTTAGTCAAAAGTCAAAATTTCCTAAATACAAAAATTTCGAAGTGAACATTCATCTATAAAGAACAACCTTGCAACACACAAAACGTATGGTATGATGCAACTGTTCATTCAAAAGTCAACATCTGGCTGCAATGAACAGCTGAGTCAACATTCTACAATGAACAAATGAGTGAATGGTATCCATTCATCTACAATAACAACCAAGTCAAAAATCAACCTTCTCCAACACAAACTATGAGCGCATTTGCATCACAAACGAAAAGATCCTCTCCAAGGATTTTATAAATAAGAAGATTAAAAACAGTATTAAAAATATTCCATTAAATACAAAATTGTTATTCAGATTTAAAAAAAAATACAGAATTGTTATCCGTATTAAAAGAAACACAACAACAAATAAAACAATATTTACAGCAAAAATGAACACAGTAAACAAATGGCTATTTATACAATTCTAGTATTCAAATAATAAAAACAAAAACATTTTCTATGTTCAATATAAACAAGTCAATATTTACACAATATTAGTGTACATAAAAAAAGGGACAGACAATAAGACTAACCATTTTCATTATTGCACAGTGTCATAAAACAGCCAGAAAGGGAAACACAATGAAATGATTAGTTAATCAGGTATGCATATATTACAGTGGTACTCACGAGTTAGGGAATGCAAGAGATAGTAACATGATGTTTAGACTAATGTGAGTTGGGGGAAAAAGCAATTTAGGATTCATTTGTTTGATATAAAGCAAGCATAAAATAAAACCAAAAAAAGCTGCCACACTGATAGTTTCATCAAAGGGCTGTGATTTGCCTGCTGTGAGGCATATAAATGGTAATATAAAGGCAGCCAAATATTTTAGACCAGCTGCTAGTAAATAAGTGATATTTCTGCACTACTATGGAGTATTGCATCAACTCCTTCTTTGCATTCTTTGGCTGTACAGTCCAACGGAAAGTTCTGGTTGTTTGTCCACTTCTGGACTTTAGTCTTGTTCCAGAACTTGAGTTTTGGGTGCTCATCCGTTTCATAGATCTGGCTTATTTGCAGGCAGACTTCTGGTTCCTTTCCTCTCTGGCAAATAAGCTCTGACATTGAAGGAAACGCTGAATTAGTTTACTCTTACAAAATGCTTATAAGAGAGGCAGTGGGTCTATTTATTGTTCGCCCGACAAAGGGGCCCTGCAACCCACATGAAGGGGCCCTGGAACCCACACAAAGAGGCCCTGCAACCCACATGAAGGGGCCCTGGAACCCACATGAAGAGGCCCTGCAACCCACATGAAGGGGCCCTGGAACCCACACAAAGAGGCCCTGCAACCCACATGAAGAAGCCCTGCAACCCACATGAAGAGGCCCTGCAACCCACACAAAGAGGCCCTGCAACCCACACAAAGAGGCCCTGCAACCCACATGAAGGAGCCCTGCAACCCACATGAAGATACTACATCGACTGCTACTGCAGAGCAGAATGATGACAGCAATGATTGCCTCTGGTGCGTCTTGAAATAGCAGTGGATGCTATCTCACGTAACAGTATGGAAAGATCAATTTTTTACAAAGTGGTCTAAAACTAATGTCTACTCCTGTAGAGTCTTCTCCGCTCGGGTTCCAGGGCCCCATTTTGAGAGGAAGACAATAAAACGGAATCAGGGTCAGTAAAAAAGCATGTTACAAAAGATGACAAAGCATAGCTACGCTAAAAAAAAACCACAACATGATAGCGGCCCTCTTTAACTGAACATAGAATAAATAGCAGACTCTGTTGTCTGTCATCAGAGTGAACAGTAATTCACTCATATTCAGTCCGTTGCTGTATTAACATATGAAAAGTTGCTAGGTTATACTTTATCTCACAAGTAATACAATTCTATGGCAACCATTCACACATAGACTACTGGTCAATAACATGCACCCTGATGATACAACTCCAAAAACACTTTACAGAACTCTGGGCCGGCTGCTGAAGGTGAGGAGACGGAGCACGCATAGGAATGCCCCAAGTGCTGTGATGTCAATTCTTGACTCAACGCAACTCATACACTTTACAGAAAACTCAATTTCTAATAATAATTTTGGTTAAAGTTACCCCTTAACATCATCAGAAAACTCATACTCTGCATTTTTTAATTAATAAAAATAAAAATAAAAAGCAAACGAGAAAAAAATGGTCACACTCAGAGATCCAGTCCAGTAAATGTTGCCAAGGCACAGAGAAGATATTCATTCATCAGTATCTTTCAAGCAGGCTATCAAACCCTGGTAGTATGCAATAAAGAAACAATCCATTATAATTTAACACCCAGATGTCCTCTAACTGGATATTTCTGTGGGATAATCTAAGACTATAATCACTCGCTTAACCTGTGGCCAGATATACTCATCCACTGAAGCCCTTCTATATATTCCTAATTGTGTCTGTCCAACCTGGTTATTTACAAAAATCATATTACTGTATTACTGAGGAAGTGTGTGTGTGTGTGTGTGTGTGTGTGTGTGTGTGGGGGGGGGGGGTGAATCGGATCGTATAGTAATTTTACACAAGCCTGGCAGGCCAGTAAAAATTGCTTTGCTGGCCAGTTTTCGTAGGCTGGTAATAGTTTGCCAATCTCTGATTTCGGTTAAAATACTGATGTGACAAGTTTAGATTCACATTTATTTGCTGTCATGTGTGCCATTTAATCTCTACTTCAGTCCAATTTTTCTATGATAGCAAGTAATACCTGTCAATTTCAGACTTGCTATTTCAACAGCTTCAAGGGTGATTCCAAGACTGATAATATAACAACCGGCAGTTTAACATCGAACAGACAAAATCAATTTAAATCAAGATTTTAAAAAGCATTTTTTTAAAGCAATCACACTAATTAGATAAATCACCTCTGATCAACAGACACAAATCCTTAACAATAATCAACAGTCAGTTACAATGAAAAATTAAAATATTTCAAGCTGCTTATGAAATCATCAGATACATGAGACAACAATGTCAATGACAAACATGGCACAAGTTTCATGGGAAAGCATTTTATCTCTATGGCTACGGTTTTGTGTGTGTATTTTAGTTTTCTGAGAGTGGAAGGTGGGGAGGAAATGAACTGGACACCCTATTTCACATCAATGCCTAGAATATGTGAAGGCAGGACAATTAACAGGCAGTATATGCTTATCTTGATAACCGGACAGCTGATATTCAAATACAAATATATAATAAACAATGTACTCATTGACACTCACAGAAGAAAATGTATCTATTCATATACAGAACTATGTGACTGCTTTTTTCCATCATTTAAAAAATGCAAATATTTCGTCAGGTGCAAACTACAGTAACAATTACATAAATGAAGCAGATAAGTGAATCCTTTATAACTGAAGTACAAATCAACGACGATAAAACATAACTGCCTGTTTTTTACCAGGGCAGCCGCAATGTCAGAACCATATCTTTCTGTGCAGTGTTCAGGGTGCAGGTGACGAATCGTGGCAGCTTCAAGAAATCTTAGCGTTCTGCCACTGGCTGAAGCCTGAAGGATTTGAAATGCGCTGTCCTTGGTTACAGCATGTCCAGATTTTAAAAGATAACTTGCTATTGCGGAGGGATGATCTTTACGGCCGGTATTCTCATTTTGAATATTATTTTGCATGGCTTTTCCCGTCCATACTGTAATGTACTCAGCGATTCGTTTCTCGCAGCGTCTCTCAGCTTAGCCCACATAAGCAGCTTCACAGCTACACTTAAACTGATAGATTCAATTTGATCTGGCATTTGTCGACAGTGGTTGTTTCACAGAGGCCGTTGGCACCGGGTTCGTTTTAAACCTGATAATAGGCAAAGAAGCGTAGAAAGTTTTACTGGCTGCTGTTTTGAGCCGTTTCATAACATCATCCCCTCGACAGGTTAGATGGATGAAGACTTTTTGTTTGGAGACTGACGTTTCTGTGGTAGTTGGTTTAGGAGGCTGGCAGTGGCGATTAATAAATCCAACTGGGTATCCATTCGATAATAACGAGTTCTGAAGCAAATCTTTCTAGTGTGGTTCAATAATGTTCGCACTATGCCACGTTTGTACTGGATGGGTGCAAAACTGTTAAAGTTCATGTGCTAGCCAGTCCAAGTATTATTCCTATATACTAATCTTTGAATAGTGCCATCTTCAATTTGTCTGATCAGGACGTCTAACAAGACAGTTGCGTTATTACATTCATGTTGTAGGGACAGTGAGATGTTTTTGTGTGCCCGGTTCATCAGAGTGTGTACTAAATATGCTTGCTGTTTGCCAGTGGCAACAATGATGATATTCTTATTGTTGTAAAGCACTGTCTTATTTGATTCATTTATGTAACTGCTACTTTAGTTTGCACATGACGAGATACAGTGAAATATGCCACGCACTAAATTGTGCAAATCTATTGTTTGTGTCTTTTTTGTTAAAATTTACAACGTGGAAACACTGTTTTGAAAATATATAGTCATCTTTTACAATATATGGCTTTTAAAGTGGGCCTATCAACACCCCCCCCCCCCCCCCCCCCTCGGCCCTCCTCCCCAAAAGGTGTTCCTGGAATCCATTCAGGGAGCTTTACACATGGTGTGAATTTATTTTACAATTTTTTTCAAGTGATCAGTGTATTTTACAATAAAAGCTTTTATTCACAGAATGATTTATGAACTTGGTGTGTGCATATTGTGACTAACAGAGAGACGGGCCAGGGAAGAATGAATGGGAAGAATGAATGGGAAGAATAATGTATAAATGAATAATTTAATGTAAAACATGTTATGTGGTGATGCAATTTTTTATAACAAACAAAAAAGAAAATGTGGATTCTTCAATGTCCAGTTAAAACCTGCTATGTACATCACATCAAGGACTGAGATCTTTTCACTGTCAGTCAAAAACTGGTTACAAACGAAGGGAAATGCAGAACAAAAAAGACAATATACATTAACACATTGCAGGTAGAATTACTGGCTTATCTTCTTTATAATTCTTTTACTAACATTTATGTCTTCTTGAATCAAATTAGATTGATGTTGCAGTCATGTTTTCATCTGAGTGTATTTTGCAATGATAGCTTATATTCACAGAATGATTTATGATCTGGGCATCTGCATTCTGCGACTAACAAAGAATGTTACTTATCTCCTTTATAATTCTTTTACTAACATATATGTCTTTTTGAGAATCAAATTAGATAGATGTTGCAGTCATGTTTTTGTGCCAGTAAAACATAAACAGATGTTAATAAGATATTGTCTTTAGTTAAGCCCTCCAAACGAACACTTTTATTTCCTCAAAATAATTTTTGGAAAGTTCAATGATGCTCTGCGGTTATTCTGTAATTCACTAAGGATAAAAACTGTGTTATGCTGATAAAAACTGTTTAGCTGCAATGTTCATTTTGTCATTTGTGATTGTAGTATGATATAACCAGTTCTTTCAAGCCGCTTGGACTGATATATTTTCCTAACATCAGAGCAGTGATGGTAGTTCAGTTTCTACTACCAGACTACTGAGGAAGAGAACCAGACAACTCACACACTGACATGACCTAGCAATGTGGAGGCCTATTACTTCACATTACTGCTGTAGTTTCTATCAGCTGATAAAATTAATCATCCTAAAAGCTTCCATATGATGGTGTAAAAAGCTCAGCAACTATCCAATGAAATGATCAAAGGAGAATTTCATGCTACTCCTTATGGTGGTGGTTACTGCTCCCATCCATGACTGAAGTCAGTAGGATTAGCAGCCCAAGGATGAGAATCAAACCGCAGCAAATCACAGAAATCCCATGAAATCGTCAAACAATATTATTTTATGGCACAGCTTTAGCTATGAAGTAACCTGCAGTCCTGGCTGATGGGAATGCTGTCTCGTAATGAGGCCTTTTTAAAAAAAACGCTTTTCCCCTTAAGATTGCAGTCTGTAGAATTAACATCTCAATGATGAAAAACAAAAGATATAAATCCAGGAAACACTCTTCTTCTTTTTCTTTGTTTCTTTGTTAGCTGGTTGGAAGCTCCAGCAGAAAGTCCCGGTTGTTCGTCTATGTGGACATGGCTTTGTTGCCAGGGCCCGAGTTTTACGTGTGCATCATATTACTAGCTTATCTGTGTGCAGGCGGTTGATCCTTGCTGCTTGGGCAGATGCACTTTGATGGAGACACCTAATCAGTCAACAATTACAACATGCTTGTTGGGGAGGCAGTGGGTCTATTCTTGTTTTTCCCACAATGGGGCCCCAGAAACCACACAGGAGGAAACCCTGTTCAATCATATAGCAGCTATATTAGGGCACCACTACAGCTACTTCTTATGGTGGTGGTCGTTCCCCTCCCGGACTGCAGTCTGAAAGATTAACATCTCAAGGATGAGAATCAAACAGCTTCAAATCCTGGAAACCCTGTTTAACATACAGCAGTTATACTAAAAAAAAGTAAAGTAAAGTTCCCTTTTCACACCTTTCGGTGCATCGGGCATATGGGCAGAGCGTCCCATATTTTTACAGACCATCAGCACTCTGTGGGTAATGTGGTCAGCATTACGCCGGCTGTCTTTACTTTCCCAGGACAGCCCACAAAACAGTTATGAAGAAACTTGAGGTCCAGTGTGGGTGGACTCAACAGGCTATTCTTATATCCACACTGTGTGGTACTGACCACCACATTTTCCATAGCATTCAGTAAACAAATCTGCATGTTCAGACATGAATTTCTTTGTGAACACAATCATAGCAGAGGAAGCGCTGGTATCTCCACGTCATTAAGCAGTAGCTAGACAATGAGAAGACCTAACACTTCACACCTTGATGACAGCAGACGCCAAAGTATTCATCAACATTATCATTTTCAAGTGCTTTGCTAACTAGCACAGATGATGCTGCTCTTGCACACCATTGCAATATCTTACATCATGTAACAATGCGATGAACTTTAACCTTGTCCTACAAATGACACTAAATCAAAAAATACTTTTTTACACCTCAAGATCCGCCCAAAAAAATTTCAGAAATATTCTGTAGACAGCTGATGGCTAATCTGTCTGTCAATCAGCTGGTAGTTTACAGAGTCACTCTCTTCACAGTAGGCCTAAAAGTCCCTCTTTCTCTAGCTAATTCCCCAGCCCTGTGTGCTTTCAGAGCTTTGTATCTTTAATGTCCTCTTCACCTTCAGGGGAGTCGGCCTCTGCCTCATTTTTCGGAAACCAGAAATTCCAAGAATGCTGATGCTGCACCTCCTTACTTAACTGCTAACCATCTTAATTATACCTGGTACAGACTCGCCACATTCCTATCTTTGATTTTAATTAAGTCCAGCAACAGCCTACTATCGCAGCGCACTCAGCAGCATTTCTGCCAAGGCTCATACATACACGACAACACACACTTCCTTGGTGACAATCTTCAAGTTCTCTGTTAGATCACTCTATTGATTCCTATTTCACAGACTCACAATCCACCTATTTAAAGCTCACACTGGCTTCAAGTGCACAACCCTGAAGCCAATCATTTGATAACAATGTTTTCATTTTATATCTAAAGCACTTAACCTTAAACAATTTTATCTAATATCTGTGAGTGGCGTTCTCAGGCTAGTACATATATTCTCAGCGACCACACATGTCTATCATTTCACTGGCCAGATATAAATGTAACTTCTACAGCGACTACATCAGTTGAGTGACTATATTTTGTTGATTTATGTAATGTGCTGATGAGGCTCTTTAGCCACAACATCCACTTGTTGCCTGTAATCATGCATAGCTTACAGGTTCTATCTGTCATTTGCTTGATATTTTTACATAGTATACCTGCAACAACCTCAACTGTCATGTTTCTGCAATTAGTTGTAAGTTTGAAGAGTTGTTGAATGTCTCCGAAATGTGTCTACAACTCTAGCCATGTGAAAGCTGTTATTTCACACACATAAAGAAGTGACGCCAGCAGTCAAGAACAGCCAGAAGCGAGACTGGTCAAATCTGGCAAACTGCAGAGCAGGGCTATTCAACTTGCGACCCGAAGATCGGATGTGGCCTGTAGAGTCCGAGCAAGTGGCCCACGGATCACTGCCAACTTTTTTTTTTATTTATGATCTTTCTATGCCGGGGCTCGGGGCCTCTGGCACGTGACGATCCCCAGTTTTCATCAATTTGACCTGAGTCAACTTAGTTGAAAAGCACCGTTGCGCACTTTTGGACAGTTCCCACAAACAGTTTGAGCTGTTAACCGGCCCAATATCTTTGCTAGTGCAGCTAATCCTAAGGTTAACTTTCTCCCTTCCAGGCACACACCGATCTGTTGTGGAGCAGCAGCTCAAAGTTTTAGGACAGTGTTGAAGGACTTTCAACGGGGTCTTTTGGTTTTGTTGCCTGAATAAGTTCTTTGATTTTCTCTGTTGTTGGTGTCCATCTGGCATAACCCGCATCATTTTGGAGAAACACCACCAGGGTTCCAAAGATGGCCTTGCAATTCATTTCATTTCTGGGAGGAGAAACAGAGAAAGCAACAATGTTATCACACAGACAGGCTGAGCGATAAGTGACAATGTTAATTCAGACAGGTGAGTGATAAGTAACAATGTTAACACTCAATCAAGCTGAGTGATAAGTTACAATGTTAACACTCAATCAAGCTGAGTGATAAGTAACAATGTTAACACTCAAGACAGGTTGACTGATAAGTAACAATGTTAACACTCAAGACATGTTGATTGATAAGTAACAATGTTAACACTCAGACACATTGAGTGATAAGTAACACTGTTAACACTCAAGACAGGTTGAATGATAAGTAACAATGTTAACACTTAGATAGGCTGAGTGATAAGTAACAATGTTAACACTCTGACCGACTGAATGATAAGTAACAATGTTAACACTCAAACAGAGTAGTCTTTTTTCATTCAACATGGGGCGAGCTATCTGCAGTAATTTGGAACCTTGGCAGGCTAACTAGCCACAGTCCGCCGAGTCACCTGGAAGTCAGTAATATAAAGGACCATCTTTTCAATGCCTTCATTCATTCTATGCATACATAGTAAAGTAGTAAAGGACCCTTATAAATGCCTTTAGGGCATATAGGGCTAGACCTATATTTTTATAGACCAATCGGCACAAGATGGGTGATGTGGTCAGCATCACGCCCGCCGCCTCTACTTCCCGGGACTGCACCCGGTACCCACTCAAGGCTGGGTCGACCTGGGAGCCAAGGTCATTTTTTTTTAAATAATCCGGCTCCGCCAGGGAGCGAACCCACGACCTTCCCATCCGCGGCGAGCGTCTAGCCGCTCGGCCACGGCGACCCCCATGCATACATACATACAGTAAAATAAAAGGAAAGTACTCTTTTCCATGCGTTCAGGCACAGTACGGGGCCAGACCTACTATTTTACAGGCTAATCGGCCAACATCATGCTGGCCGTCGTTACTTCCTATGACTTTATCTGGTACCCGTTTAAGGGTGGTTCGACCTGAGAACCGAGGTCATATTTTTTGTTTTTAGTCTGGCTCCACTCAAATTTAAACCCACAGCCTTCAAATCTGCAGGCAAGCACCTAGCCACTAAACTATGGCCGCTCCCACACGGAAGTAAAACAATAACAAAAATTAGGAGACAAAGGGACCCAGCGGGTCGCAGCAAAAATAGGCATGAAGGTATCACGAAGTGGACACACATCAGCATAGGAGGCAGGAGGATAAAGGGGACCACCAAATTCTGACCTTGCACTTGGTAAATGCTGAAAGCCATGCCTGTATTCGTGTTCAAAGGCAGGACAGACGAATTGCTTCCTCTTGAATCTGTAAAATAAATCAAGTTAGCATTAGATCCAGTCCTTTTCAGGATTTCACCTAAATCACAATAAATAGACATTAAAAAACACACAGTAGTTTTAGTTATAGTGCCAATATGTATTTTATTCTTCTCTGCATTCAGTTTTATAAGCTCAGGTCAGATCGTCAAAAGGGTTGCCTCTATGAATTTGAATCAAATTTGCAGGTTACTTGTGGTTCCCTATGGCTTGCTCTGCACACTTTGCTCCTGAGGCCAAGCTTCTCTTCATAGTTGTAAGTATAATGGGCAGGCCTGCAGAGTGTACTCAGGTGTTCCTGAATGAAAAATTACAACCAACGGCACTAGTTAAAGACAAGAAATGTAAGTATCTAGGCACACGGAGGTGTCAACACACAAACTGATGCATGCTGTATTTTGGAGAAGCATGATCTCCCATGCCAGTAGGCAAGTCTGTTATGTGTTCTGGGGATTTAAAGTAAAGGTCCCTTTTCCACGCCTTCAGGCGCATTGGGCATATAGGGCTAGACCAATCTGCATTTGGCTGGCGATCTGGTCAGCATCTGGCTGGCCACCTTTACTTTCCAGGACTGCACCTGGTACTCACTTAAGGCTGGGTCGACCTAGGAGTCAAGGTCATTTTTGAAGAAAAAATCCAGCTCCATAAGGATGCGAACCCACGACCTTCCAATTCGAAGACGGGCTTCTAGCAGCCAATGCCACGGCGACTTCCTTCTCAGGAGTCAGTCCCTCTAAATTAACATTAAAAAAAGGATAAATGAAGAGTACTGAATGAAATAAAGCATCAGAAATAAGACATCTTACTGCATCAGCAAAAGTCAAGACTGACTAGGGAGGATTACAGTTAAGGAAACCAACGACATAATAACTGACCACAATAACCGGACAAATGTGCAAAGTGAGAAAACATTCTCTCAACAATAAACAAGGCTATTCAAACCGGCTGAACAAGGTTTCTTTTTTTTTTAAATGGAAACAGCAACGACAATTAAAACAATGTTTTCGGGTTATCAATTTAAAGAATGATAATATAAAGAATATACTGCACAATTTTGCTGCCTGGGCTATTCAGCTTAGTGCTTGGTGCAGCCCTGTGAGCTGTGTTTTTCATGTGGAATGCCTTTCATTTGAGCAAATGTCCAAAGGATGCTAACTACCCATGACCTCTAAAGCACGGCTTGCAACCTGTCTCCACCTTTCTTATGTGAGTCTGTTACAATCATGACTTGTGTGTGCTGCAAGTTCTTAAGTCAGCAGAGGACTGCAGTGACTGTCTCCACAAACATTCTCAAACTAGATGTTTTCATTTCATACAAAAGTCTAAGTTTCACTAAGCAGCGTCCATTTGCATTTGCTATGAATCCCCACATACTTTTAAGTAAAATACACAAATCACACCATCTCTTGTTATGCTTACAATTTACAAGTGGAACTCCGAGATTAACCATGTGATTAGTACGGAAGTCTGAGACTGATCACGTAGTCTCTGGTATTATTTGTCTTCAACGTATAAACAAATGCCAATGAAGACGACACTTAAAATATCTTTCTACTATGGGAGAATAGGCATCCAAGGTTAGCTCAGAGTGAGTTGCACAATTTGTATCTACAAGGAACACACAGTGAGTTACACAACTTGTATCTACAAGGAAACACACAGTGAGTTACACAACTTGTATCTACAAGGAATACACAGTGAGTTACACAACTTGTATCTACAAGGAACACACAGTGAGTTACACAACTTGTATCTAAAAGGAACAAACAGTGAGTTACACAACCTGTATCTACAAGGAACACACAGTGAGTTACACAACTTGTATCTACAAGGAACACACAGTGAGTTACACAACCTGTATCTACAAAGAACAAACAGTGAGTTACACAACCTGTATCTACAAGGAACACACAGTGAGTTACACAACTTGTTATCTACAAGGAACACACAGTGAGTTACACAACTTGTATCTACAAGGAACACACAGTGAGTTACACAACTTGTATCTACAAGGAACACACAGTGAGTTACACAACCTGAATCAACAAGGAACACACAGTGAGTTATACAACTTTTATATACAAGGAACACACAGTGAGTTACACAACCTGTATCTACAAGGAACACACAGTGAGTTACACAACTTGTTATCTACAAGGAACACACAGTGAGTTACACAACTTGTATCTACAAAGAACAAACAGTGAGTTACACAACCTGTATCTACAAAGAACAAACAGTGAGTTACACAACCTGTATCTACAAGGAACACACAGTGAGTTACACAACTTGTTATCTACAAGGAACACACAGTGAGTTACACAACTTGTTATCTACAAGGAACACACAGTGAGTTACACAACTTGTATCTACAAGGAACACACAGTGAGTTACACAATTTGTATCTACAAGGACCACACAGTGAGTTACACAACTTGTATCTACAAGAAACACACAGTGAGTTACACAACTTGTATCTACAAGGAAACACACAGTGAGTTACACAACTTGTATCTACAAGGACCACACAGTGAGTTACACAACTTGTATCTACAAGGAACACACAGTGAGTTACACAACTTGTATCTACAAGGAACACACAGTGAGTTACACAACCTGTATCAACAAGGAACATACAGTGAGTTACACAACTTGTTATCTACAAGGAACACACAGTGAGTTACACAACTTGTTATCTACAAGGAACACACAGTGAGTTACACAACTTGTATCTACAAGGAACACACAGTGAGTTACACAATTTGTATCTACAAGGACCACACAGTGAGTTACACAACTTGTATCTACAAGAAACACACAGTGAGTTACACAACTTGTATCTACAAGGAAACACACAGTGAGTTACACAACTTGTATCTACAAGGACCACACAGTGAGTTACACAACTTGTATCTACAAGGAACACACAGTGAGTTACACAACTTGTATCTACAAGGAACACACAGTGAGTTACACAACCTGTATCAACAAGGAACATACAGTGAATTACACAACTTGTTATCTACAAGGAACACACAGTGAGTTACACAACTTGTATCTACAAAGAACAAACAGTGAGTTACACAACCTGTATCTACAAGTAACACACAATGAGTTACACAACTTGTATCTACAAGGAACACACAGTGAGTTACACAACTTGTATCTACAAAGAACAAACAGTGAGTTACACAACCTGTATCTAAAAAGAACAAACAGCGAGTTACACAACCTGTATCTACAAGGAACACACAGTGAGTTACACAACTTGTTATCTACAAGGAACACACAGTGAGTTACACAACTTGTTATCTACAAGGAACACCCAGTGAGTTACACAACTTGTATCTACAAGGAACACACAGTGAGTTACACAACCTGTATCTACAAGGAAGACACAGTGAGTTACACAACTTGTATCTACAAGAAACACACAGTGAGTTACACAACCTGTATCTACAAAAAACAAACAGTGAGTTACACAACCTGTATCTACAAAGAAGAAACAGTTACACAACCTGTATCTACAAAGAACAAACAGTTACACAACCTGTATCTACAAAGAACAAACAGTTACACAACCTGTATCTACAAAGAACAAACAGTTACACAACCTGTATCTACAAAGAACAAACAGTTGCACAACCTGTATCTACAAAGAACAAACAGTTACACAACTTGTATCTACAAAGAACAAACAGTTACACAACTTGTATCTACAAAGAACAAACAGTTACACAACTTGTATCTACAAAGAACAAACAGTGAGTTACACAACGTGTATCTACAAGGAACACACAGTGAGTTACACAACCTGTATCTACAAAGAACAAACACATTTGAAGTACCAAACTCTCGTATCCATACATACTTGCTGCTCTCAAGTCGTATCAAAGCCTCGGGGGGAGGGTCTCTCCAGTCAGGTATGAACACAATAAAGGACAAAGGTTCATTTGTTTCGCTGAGCAAACTCTCCATGTGGTCCACCATTGCCTCCATCAGCTCGTCTGAGAACGGAGGGTTGGCTTCAAACGAGCCACTGGTTGGGTAAAAGCTCAGGAATGGCCTGTGAGGTACAATGATCAGAAAGTCAAATGATTATGGTCCAACTATATGTAATTCACAAACAACAACTGTTATCGTACACAGTGAGGTATAAGTCGATTGTTCAAACCTAAAAAATCCCCCCCCCCCCCCAAAAGAAACTAGTAAAGTACAGTTTGTTACATCAGTGGCGCATCAGGCATATGAGGCAAGACTCGTATGTGTATACAGCAATCAACACTTGATGGGTGATGTGATCAATATTATGCTGGCAGCACTTACTTCCCAGGATTTCACCTGGTAACCATTTTTATGTCATTTTAGATGCTATTCCCTCCGAGACAAGATAAGTCAAACACCTTGTAAGGAGAGAAAAAAAACAGCTTGTGAAAACATGCAAGTTCCACTACATGGCATTGGGCCAGAGGGCAAAAGCTCATGCGTTTCTGGCTCCTGGATCGATAACACCAACAACAACAACAACATATTTTAGGTTGGGTTGACCTGGGAGTCAATGTCATTTTTTAAGGGGAAAAAAATCTGGCACGTGCGAATTTGAACAAAGCTTTAATATGTAATTGTCAACAGGTGGGACAACACTCCTGACAATAACCCAACAGGTCACCACAAATACACCCGATGAAATTTTTTTTTTTTTTGTAAAAATATTTGCCACATTCACATAAAAATTTGTTTATGCGTCGACCTATATGTTCGGCATAGGCCTACACAGAGTTCTTAGCTAAACATCTTGAGGTCAGCTAGTACACCACATTTAAATTTTTTGCTGGCTAACTAAAGAACGTGCAAGATTCTCTAACTCAAATGTGCATGCGTCCATTTTTCTTAATGTCAAACATTTCCTTCCATTCCCTTTCTTGGGGTGCATTTAGATCTAAAAGGTGGATACAGAATATTAAAGACACCCAGTAGGTGAACCTGAATGAGGCAGGAGAAATGGTGAAAATATTTCTTGTTCTTCACATTTACCACGGTAAAGATATGGAACTGGTCTTTTTCTTAGCCCTCACATAAATTCCAGTGGAAAGTTTTGGCCTGGGCCTGGAAGCCAAGGACCATTCCAAAATCTCATAATTCAAAGAAAATTCAAAATCATGACCATCTGACCAGCAGGCTACTGCATGCACCAACATGCCCTTTTCTTCTTTACTTCCTCTTTTACCACTTTTTACCGTGTCAAGGGAGATATAAGGTTCTGCTTCTCACTCTTCTGGCCACTTCAACTGTAGACACATTGTACTGTTTCTCTGCGTTATGTTATCTTTTCATCTTGCTCTTGGTCTACATCTTGCTCTTGGTCTACATCTTGCTCTTGGTCTACTTCCTGCTCTACATCTTTCTCCTCTTTTGGTGTATGCTGGGTATGGAATGGCAAGGCATTCTATGAATAAAGCAAACCATTTTATCTGTGGATTGTGCATGTAATTTAGTACTGGTTCTGTGTGACTTTTTTCTTTTACAACTTCATAATTTTATCTTTTCTGGTCACTCCTGCAGACACCTAGTCAAGCTACAGGAATGACAACATACACATACTAGAGATCTGCTTAGTCAAGCTACAGGACCGACAACATACACATACTAGAGATCTACTCAGTCAAGCTATACGACTCATAATATACACAAACTACAGATCCACCCAGTCAAGCTACAGGACTCACAATTTACACAAACTACAGATCTACTCAGTCAAGCTACAGGACTCACAATATACACAAACTACAGATCTACTTAGTCAAGCTACAGGACTCACAATATACACATATTACAGATCTACCCAGTCAAACTATAGGACTCACAATATACACATAAACTACACATCTACCCAGTCAAGCTACAGGACTCACATAATACACATACTACAGATCTACCCAGTCAAACTATAGGACTCACAATATACACATAAACTACAGATCTACCCAGTCAAGCTACAGGACTCACAATATACACCAACTACAGATCCACCCAGTCAAGCTACAGGACTCACAATATACACCAACTACAGATCCACCCAGTCAAGCTACAGCACTCACAATATACATACACCACAGATCTACTCAGTCAAGCTACAGGACTCACAATATTCCTACACTACATATCTAGTCAGACACAAACAGCAGAACTTACCCCCTGGAGCCAAAATAGCCATCTGTGTCTGGAAATGCAGAACAGTACTGTTTAAAGTAGCAGTTGAGTGGGGAAGCAAAGCACTCAAAGGTGACACCAAACAACCGGTGAAGGCACTCCATCAATGCGGGCGTCAAAGCACCCTGGTTTCCTTTCCCCTCGTTGGCCCCGCTGCCGAAATAACCCTGGGGAGAAATTCAACCACGTAGTTAGAACAGCAGCTCACATAACTGTGTTCTAAAAATGAATTTCATATGGTACTTACTAATTTTTCACTAGTTACCTTGGTCTTCTTCTTCTTATCATTCAATGGCTATAAACTCCAGTGGAAAGTTCTGTCCGAACTCTGGTCTTCTTCCGGAACTCGAGTTTTGCATGCGCATCTGTTTTGCAGATCTGGCTTTTTTGAATGCAGATAATTTGTTGCTCACCTTTTACTCATATGCACACTGATGTCAAAGGAAACGCCCCTTATTAGTTACCCTTTCAAATTATCTTTGCTAGAGGGGCCATGGGTCTATTCTCGTAGCACCCCCCCCCCCCCCCCCCAGCACACAATAGAGTTTTTATAAGGACTATCATTAAGTTAGAACAGCAACTCTGTGTGGGTTCTGTGTCCCACTGGGGGGGGGGGGGGGGGGGGGGGGCACTGCCCCTTAAAAAGCGTCCAGAATGGCTAATAATTAAGGGTCTGCTTAAATTGAATGTATTGGGTCAAAAAAGTGCAGATAATCATAGCTCATCTGTAAACCACAACACAATGTGCCAACTGCCTAAAAAGGGTAAATGCAGAAGAACAACCCACGCAGCAGTCACCATTATAATTTCATCAGTTATTATTACGAGGGCTTTCAAATGAATATATTTACAAGTGTTATAGAAATGACAATAACTATGCTACTGTCTTATAACCTGTCAATATTGTTGCTCTGACATCACCGTGCTGATAAACACTGTGACATCATGACAGTTTAAAGATGGCTGCAGCATTTCTGACATGCACCAAAAAGCAGCAGCATTCTGTCATCCATTTTTTTTAATCAATGAAGGGGTGAAACCTAGAGAGATTCATCAGTGAATGAAGGTCCAGTATTATGATGCATGCCTGTCATTCCAGCAAGTGTGTCAGTGAAGTAGGAAGTTTCAAAATAGCATTATTTCTGTGACAGACTGTTGCCAACCTGGTTATAATTTCACCAGTTATTTTATGAGGTTCGTCTTTAAAGCTCAAGTAGACAGTTCGAGCAGCAACTCACATACGTTTTCTGAAGAGGGATCTTGTATATCTTCTTTTTCTTCTTCTTTCTTCGTTCGCCTGAAACAGATTATCTATATCTGCAATGTTGTCTCGAGTATGAACTTCACTGTCTTTTGTAATTCATTCAGTGACCCGTAAAGTTTGACTTGCACCGATGTTTCTCTTGGCCAAAAGTTTTGCCTTGATATGTTGTGTTTGGGACAGTCTTGGAGGACATGATCTGTTGTCTCAGGTGCCAATCCACATGTGCACACGGCTGATTCACCAATTTTAAATTTTCTGTACATGTGGCCATTGCGTCCTGTTCTAAGGCGTATATCAATTACCATTATCATTTCACCAGTCACCAGCAATTTAAGATCATTAAAAAACCCAGCCCATGCTCTACCTGGGACCAAAAGTGAATCATACTAGTAACATAGTCTACCATGCATGCCATAAGAAGCAACAAAGGAAGGTTGGTATGAGACTCGCTATCTCATTCTTCTATGCTGTCTTTATTTATCCTGGCATATCAGTGCTGGCTGCTGAAGATGGGAACTGAACGCTTATGGGAATGCTCAAATTCCTATAATGTCAATTCTTAACTAACTTAACTCATTCAAGCATAAACATTCTCATTTTTCTTCCTCACAACTTCACAATGATTTAAATGAATTAGGCCAATTGTGTGAATACACACATAAGCACATTTTCAAGTCACAGCAGAAGTGTAATCAGTGTACAGTACTCATCTCATATTTCTTACAGACCAACTGGTACTTTTATGTATTCTTCTTAGTGTTTGCAGGCTGTAAACTCTGATGGAAAGTTCTGGCTGTTGACCCACTTCTGGATTTTAGTCTTGTTCCACAACTTGAATTTTGCATGCACATCCATTTTACAGATCTGGCTTACTTGTATGCTGACTGTTGGTTCCTCACAGTTCAGGCAAAAACTGGTACTTAGTGGGCGACATGGTCTAAATGACTCTGGCTGCCTTTACTTCTTAGAAGGCTTTCTAGTACGAGTTTAAGCTAAGTTAACCTAGGAGACCTGGGTTCAAACCCTCAATAAGGTAATGGATGTTTTTGTGTGTGTGTCAGGGGCACACATTTTTTTAAAAATCCTGACCCGTATAGTTTGTGGCAACTGCACTAGCCACGCAGACCTAAATACTCAGGTTTGAGATCCCCAATTCTGCACCAGCGTAAAAACTGATATTTCAGGAAGTACCGTTTTTTTTTTTAAAAATTACCTAGGAGTGTGGGTTACATATTTAAAATATATCTGCCTTGAGGTGGATTTAAGCACATCACCACTTAACTAATAGGCTTAACTACTAGTCACTACACCACAGAATCCTAAAAGATCTGACACATCAAGAAAGATTGGCTAGTAAACCGCATCTTGTATGAAACAAGCGCATCTTGTATGAAACAAGCTGAACAAGTCAGCTGATGTGCAACACAACTGCAAAAATACATTGGCCATCTCAAGCGCCACAGTGAACTGTGAAGAACAGTTGCAGAAAGAGGAGCAGGATCTGACCAGCATGAAAACGGGCACAGAATACAAGTGACAGCTTGGGGGGAGGAGGAGGTAGGCAAGTGCACTAGCTGGCAGATCTGGCGAGAGATCAAGATTTTTTCAGGCAGGCAGGCAGGCAGTGATGAGAGCAAAGTCCTGGAAAGGACCTGCTGCATGATGATAGTGATACAACTGTAGCAACTGTCTGTCACACGGTGCACCACAAAACAAAACAAACAAAAAACCACTTAAAAACAGAGTAAAGCTGCAACCTGGTATCTCTTGAGCAAACACCAAACTCTCGCCAAGAAATTGTCAAACCGTGGATCATCTCGACAGCTGAGACCATAGAGTTGTTCCTGGGGAGTATACACAACTGGCAATATCAACAACTATGCTGAAATCTATATAACGTGCATGAACAATTACAATGTTGGCATGCTACAGGGAATTAGTTATGGGAATCAATCAAGCGTGTTATCAAATAAGGCCAGGGATGAAGTTCCTCCTCTCCATACTAAAGTCTGGGCAGAATTACAGAGACTAGTTTTCTTCAACCCGTGGATCACGGAGAAGTCCTTGTCGGTTAACACCTCAAGGACATCCTGTCTGTGTGGTAAGACTTTCCCAGGCATGTCAGTAATTGCAAATCAAAAGGAGAAACCAACAGGATGTTTTGGAAGCTATTCTGAAATTAGAAACAATGCCTCAGTAAAATCAGTAAACCTCTGTGCCTAAGCTACAGCAGATATCCCATTAGATAACAACTGTAGTTTTGTGACATCAGATTTAACAGATTAAAAACTGCAATCTACTTTTGCTTCGTGTTTCGTTAGCTGTCAGGTGGGTCTCAAATCAATTTCCAATGTTCTAGTGGACCGCAGGTGCAAAAAGGTTGAAGAACACTGGTACAGACCATGTGTTGCCCTGCAGCATGATTCCCCCCCCCCCCCCCCCCCCCCCCATTCGGGTGTGTTAACTTCAGCCTGGTTTGTTAACTTCAAATGCAGGGTAAATCCAATGTTTAGAACAAAGCATGCTGCAGAAGCTACTGGATCATAGGAGCAGTGCTCTATCTGCTCACCTGTCTGAACTTCGTGCCTAAAATAGATGCTAACAAAGACTAACGGCCTGCCATAAAATTAGGTTTTCAGGTGGCATTTCCTCATCCAACGGAAGGAATAAGGCTAGTACCCTTTTTTTCAAACAATCACACACAAAAGCTATCCCTGAAAAAAAAATATTTACAGTACAAGTGGCTTTGATACAAACATATTTTATCACTGTCCATACTATCTTGCCTTTGTATACTAAGTAGTGTGATAATAGAGGCAGACACTGTTGACCTTCTAGGTTTATCTGAATACATTTAAATAAATGGTTGTGGAACCCTTGGCTATTATCTGAGGAAAAAAGGAGCGTGGGCATGCACATCTGCCTCCCTCCCCAACCCCTTCCATTCTGGAGGGGACAAGAACTGACCCACCATCCCCTAACAAGCATGCCATAAAAGGAGACTAATTCAGACTGTGCAGAAATCTGATGTGTTGGGTTGAAAGATACAGACATCATCACTTTGCTGAAAACTACAATACAAATTGCAAACTGCCCTTTCGAAAGCAAACGCAGAAGAAGACTGAAGCTATAGCTACCATACATCAAACCTGTTATCTTCAAATGAGTGCCAGTTTGCTAACCATGGAGTCCATCTGAGGGATCTATCAAGGTAATCATCTGCAAACTAAAACAGTACGCCTGTTGGTTTGTCCTGTGGCTACATTATTAAGAGGTGAATACAGGGTACTGCTGCACTGGAGGGATGGGCATGCCTTTGGGTTGATCTAACTACAGGATTTTGGTTGATGGCTGCTGCAACTAGTGGGATGAACATGCCTCTGGTTTGATGAAAGTATAGGATTTTGGTATGGCTGATGTACTGGAAGGCCTCTGGGTTGATGAAAGTATAGGATTTTGGTAGGGCTGATGCACTGGAAGGCCTCTGGGTTGATGAAAGTATAGGATTTTGGTAGGGCTGATGCACTGGAAGGCCTCTGGGTTGGTGAAAGTAGAGGATTTTGGCATGGCTGATACACTGAAAAGCGTCTGGGTTGATGTAAGTAGAGGATTTTGGTATGGCTGATGCACTGGAGGCCTCTAGGTTGATGAAAGTAGAGGATTTGGGGATAGGCTGCTGTATTGGAAGACTGACCATGCATGGTCCCTGTATGGGTTCTGGTGTCCCATTTTCAGAGGAAAAAAGAACAGACCCACATGGTTCTCCTTCCCCCAACAAGCATGTCATAAAAGTCAGTTAATCAGGAATATTTCTTTCTAAATCAGAGTGCATGATTGCATCTGCCTGAGAGGTGAGTAGCCGACAGCCTTCTACTTACAACAACAAAAAACAAAAAAAAACAATATTATATCTGTAAAATGGATGTACACAATGCCAATTCTGGAACAAAACAAGGATAAACAAGCAAAACTTTCTACCAGAGTTCACAGCCTGTGAATGTAAAGAAGGAGAAGAAGATCATGCATAAAAATGCCTACATGCATTATCGCTGATTGCGGTAAAATTCAAGTAAATTATTCTTAGCCACAAAAGCGAGGTAGGATTGCAGGCAGAAGAGTGATAATATAAACTCACCATTTTCCAAAAATGCTCCTGATTCATCTTGAGTGTTTCATTTTTATACTTTAGCTGAGCCACCTCACTTTCTATATTGCGGTCTACGACTGGAAGCCTTGGAGATGGGATGCTCAGCTGCACAGAATAGCAGTAAGTATGGCGGGGATTTGTCAGCTCGGGTAGAGGCGTACCTTCTGGTCACATCAAAACAAACAGTAAACTATAGTAACAATAAAAGTGAACAGTAACATTACTGGATCTGTTCACATTTCCAGGCCCAGGATTAGAGTGACTTCCTTTGCCATTCATGCCTCCTTAGGTCACATGCTTCTTAGTACCTAAGGAGGCTTGAATGGCAAGGGAAGTCACTCTAATCCTGGGCCTGGAAATGTGAACGGCACCACATTACTATATGTCAAAACAATGTCCCCCACCCCACCCCGTAAAGTTTGGCAAAAAAGATTTAAACTGAACAATAAAGACACAAAAAGTAGACTAAATAATTTACTGCCTGGCATATTTCACTGTCTCTAGAAAGGTGTATATTGCAGTATCCAACTATTTTCAATTGTTACTGGAGTACTGTCAAGATGCAGCTTAAATATACCAGACAATAAATTGTGCAAACTATTGTTTGTGTCTTCTTTGTTAAAACTGTTATAAGTAAAAACACATGCTCAAACAAATATATTGTTGCCAAAGTCAAAGTGCCAAATCCTTATTTTGAGAAAGTTAGGTCTGAACATTTACATATTGTAAAACTGTCTAGTTGCTCGAAATGTAATACCTCACTTTAACCTATTTAGAGTAGGAATTCACATATGTGGCTTTGGCATATAGTAAACAGACAAATAACAGCCCTGAAATGCACTTTGGTTAAAAATTGTTAAATTGGAAATTAGGGGACTTTAACATAGTGCCAATAATATATAACACATATATACACACATCTTTAGTATGAACATATATATGCATGCACAAACACATATACATACATGCACACACAGTCATACATATATATGCATGAATGTATGCAGTTGCATATACATATATTTTGTAACACAGCCAGGGATCTGGCCGATATGTAACACTCATGGGGAAGGCAAGATAATCAGAATGCTACTGGTACCATGAGAACTGGAACTTTGCACTGGCTGCTGAAGATGAGGGAGTTCTGCTTATGGGAATGTCCTGAGTGCAATGATGTCAGTTCTCAACTCAATGTAACTTAACGTAGCAGCTGAGCTTTCAAACATAAAATGGGACAAAGTCAAGAGCATCAAAGAAATAAGAGGAAGATGAATGTCTGGGCAACAATTGGTATGAACAGTTTTACGACAGAGAAGACAGCGCAACAAGAGAAATGTCTGGGCAACCACAAGTATCAACAGTTATAAAACAGAGAAGATGATGCTATAGTGGATACATTCTGAGATGGGAGGAATAGAGAATCACTAAACGGGTACAGAAATGGGAAACAGGGATAGAGGAAATGAGGACATCCGAGACAAACCCTAAAGTGAACACTGATGAGAGAGGCCAAAGGTGCTGGAGTGGATTTAATCCATGATATGGAAATGATTTCACAGGAAAGAATGGACTGTGAGCCCTGTGTGAAACATAAATGAGCTTTCAAAATCTCAAGCCACCAACAACAGAACAGTTTCTTTACCTGTTATGTTGTGTTCTTTGAGCACTTCCCATGTTTTCTCTTGGATCTTTTGAACATTCTCAGCAGACAGCTTGTAGATTTTGCTGACTATCCCTTTCACAGACTCCCCTGCTGCTTCATACAAGCACGGCTCACATTGTCGCTTCAAGTGTGTCAGTCGTTCCTGTGTTCAGGAAATAACAGGTTCTGTGTTTGGTACATCATAATGATTATAATTGATTACAATGAATGACATTCTTATTTTTCTGCTGTGTTCACCCTTACAGGGACGCTGGTGTGTTGTATTGTGGTAAACAGCTAGGCTGTAATACCTATGCCTTTCAGCAAATCTCTATAGTCACCTCGGTTAAGGATTAGTGGGTTTACCCCACACTTTCAACCCCCAAATGGAGCCTCAGATCCCATCAACGGACAGTGAATCAATCAATAAATCAAATAAGAACTGCCATTACTGCACTGAAAGACATGTCCACACATGCTGGCTTCCATTTAAATCAATCTCTCTGAGTATCAATAATTGTGTTCCGCTGCTAGGTCCATTTGGTCCTAGAGAGCCTTCACCCTCTTGCATTTTATCATAAAACATCTTCTCACCCAGCAAAGTGACATCAGCCAGTCTTTCTGCACACACATTACCCCTCATACCTGACATGCATGAGCAGAAATCTCCATAATACGCTCCTGAGATGATCCTTATTGTAAATAAAGAGTCATTTTATCCTTGTTAATTGATGTTCACATTGGAAATGTGGTTAGATACTAAACAAAAATTACGTGCTTGAGTTTGGGCGAATGGAATCGAGTTGAAAGTGTGATGCACAAAGAATTTTTGAGAAACAGTCAAACTGGAGGAAGCACGCCAAAGGAGAGAGAACCGAGTTAATTGCACTGAATGTTCAAAAATACGAGGGAGAGAAAGATTATTTAAGCTTGGAATGATCTAGCATGATCAGTCTTGTTTTCAGTGTCGGAATAGCAGTTGCAGTACACCACCAAAGTGGGGCCAGTCCTATCTGCCTGCTCATTCCCAAACACACCTACACTGCCCAGGCAAAATATCCATGACTATCACAACCTGCAGCCTCTGGACTGATGCAACCCATTTCACTGTAAGAAAACCTGACTCCACCTTCCTGAGCATGCCTTTGCTAATATTCTTCATCTTCTGCTTCTTCATGTGCACTGGCTATAAACTCTGGCAGAAAGTTCTAGTTGTTCTTTCACCTCCCGTGTTAAGTCTTGTTCCCCAACCTGAATACCGCGTGCACATTCATTTTACAGATCTGGCTTATTTCTATGCACACTCCTGGTTCCTTGCCTCTCTGACAGATACACTCCGACTTCAAAAGATGCTCCCAATTAGTCTACTCCTACGACATGCTTGTTGGGGAGACAATAGATCTTTTCTTGTTTTTCCCCCACAACAGGGCCCTGAAACCCATACAAAGATTGTACTAATCTGATACTATGACACCATGTGTGGTTGAGATATTCTCCTCCTAACTGAACGCTGCAGTTACCGCCTCAACCTCCATTCTCATGCTGGATGTGGTAATGTCATATGTCAAGCTGTCTTCAGTCACTGTGATGTGCTAAACAATTTCTTTATCCTTGAATACCATGGTTTTGACTTACACTGTACACGGTTTATTTGAAAAACAAAAACACAGTTATCATAATTTTTTAACAGTAGTACAAGACTCATACCATGTAAGAGACTAGAATCGAACAGGTAATTTTCCAAAGACATCAAACTTCAGTGAGAAGACAGCACACAATAGTTTTTGTTTTTTATACAGACCAAGAAAGATGACACAGGATAGGCTGAAACGATGGCATGGAGGAAAATCTTCAAGAAAGCTGTGCAAGGCAACCAGGAATCGTGATCAAAAGCACCTAAGCCAGTCGGCAGGGCACAAGATGATGATGATGACAGCACTTAACATTCTTTCTTGCCTCAGTTGTTAAAGACATAAAATTATTTCAATGAGGATCTAAACACAGACGTCCAGGCAATCGCCCTAGCCAGTGTGCTACCTCAGCTTCAAATTAAGGTACACAAAATACATGTGTATACTAACCAGGCACTCCTGATACGTTGCCTTGTATCCTGCATCCTGCAACCACTTAAAGGTAGCTCCAACGTTCCACTTCACCACCTTCCGACTCTCCTGGGAGGTATTTGTATTTCTGTAAGGACACATAAACAATCGTTATGTTAGAAGACATAGAAACCAATATTTTTTAAAGTAATGATGAACAATCATTATTTCAGTTAGGAGATAATCGTTATTAATGGTAGGACAAAAAGATATGAGTAGACAGACATACAGCAGGGATATCATTGATATGTAGGTAACAAGCAAAGATGCTGAACAAGTCAGGTGACGTACAATGTAAATGCGGAACGATCAAAATAAATTTGATACAAACACAGGCAACTTGAGGGAGTCGAGTGGCACAGGCGGCGAGACGCCCGCCTGCGGATCGGAAGGTCATGGGTTTGGGTCCTGGTGTAGCCGGACTTTTTTTTCCAAAAATGACCTTGACTTCCAGGTCGACCTAGCCATGAGTGGGTACCAGGTGCAGTCCTGGGAAGGCTGATAACTGACCACATCACCCAGAAAGTGCCGACTAGTCTATAAAAATATAGGTCTAGCCTTAAATTCCCAATAGGTCTAAAGTCGTTGAAAAGAACCTTTACTTTACTTACAGGCAACTTGAACAGGGTAGAATGTGTTCTAGTGATTTAGAGACAAGGCAGAAAGGACATTCTCTGTCCAAAGGCCTGGGACACTGCACCTACTGGCCATTGCTGTTCAAGTTCTGGTTTATACAGGGATGCTAGTCATCACGCTGTGTTTATGTGGGTCTGTGTAATTACTGTGAGCAAGATAATGACATGAGCTGCTTGATGCAGTGCATCATATCTGGTACGAGAACAGTTTTGCATTTTGAGGCTGCTTGCTGTTCTCAATTGCCTTCTGTAAGGAGATATAACCAGGGCATTTTTGTGTGTGTGGTACGAAATAGTGCACAGGACCTGCACCTTTTAAAGACATTTTCCAGGGCTGATCTTCTTCTTATACATGTTTACCAGCTCTAAACTCTAGTGGAACGTTCTGGTTGTTCATCCACCCCTGGACTTTTGTCTTGTTCCAGAACCTGAGATATAGTTTATTTGTATGCCGACTTGATTCCTTGCCTCTCAGGCAGATGCATTCTGACTTAACAGAAAATCAGTAATTAGTCGACTCTTATGAAATGCTTTTTGGGGAGGCAGTGGGTCTATTTTTGTTTTCCCACAATGAAGCCCCTGAACCTATACAGGGATTCAGCGCTGTTGTAATAAGACACTTTGCGGTGAGTAGCTGCATTTTTTTTTTCAAAATACTTTCCTAGTGTTTTCCTAAACAATAAACACTTGTAAAACACATCAAGGCTTGACAGACATTACCTTGATGCAATCAGTTTTTTGGCTGCGTCTGCATACTTGTACAGCTGTTTCCTTGCATCCTCGGAGTACTTTGGTGTGATTAGCTTGATGGGGATGTCATTCATGATCTCATGGACCAAGGACTGGGATAACTCTGGTGTACAATCAGACGGCAACAGAGGATCCTTGCCCTTATCAATGACTTTTCTCTCTAGCAACCATCGGTTGAAAGAGTCGGCTGGGGCATCAATGTCTTTAGAAGAGAAACTTTCTGTTAGCTTTAAGACTATGCCACAATGTATATCCGTAATAGAGATGATAATAAAGATCTGAACATCAAGGAAGAATGGCCAATAAACAACATCCTGTCTCGGAAGCTGAAATATTTTGGTCATATCAAGTGCCACGATGGACAGGGAAAAATAATAGCGGAAAATAATACCAGGAAGGAGGGGCAGGGGCTGACCAACAGGAAGATTGGCACAGGATACAAGTGACTTCTTGAGTATGAAAGTGCATGAGGTGGGAGAGCTGGCAAGAGACCAAGTTTCTTTCAGGCAGATCATGATGAAAGTGACGTTCTGCAAAGGACCTGCTACATGATGATGATGAATAGAGATGAAACCTTATTGTAAAGTTCTGAGAAGAGTCTTAAGACACATCTTTTGATGCATCAGCTTTATTGCAAAGTTTTGAGAAGAGTAAAGACAAATCTTTGGACCCATCAAAGAAGCAAACAGTAGAGAACACAGAGTGAGAATCAACAATAAAATTCATAATCTGTTTAAATCACCATTAAATACTGGCATCATAAAGGTTAATAGATGCCACAGGTGGGGCGTACAGAGAGGTTTGGACAACGCATCAACATCAAGACACGCGGGTAGTAACCCGTAAGTACTTTGTTCTACTTCTAATTCAAGTCTGAGTTTGAAGTAGTTCAACGCAGTACACGGGCTCCGTAGCATCGGCAAGGATCCTTAAATATTTTGGGTAGATTTTTAACGGTTAGGCTAGTCTTTGTGATTTCCAACTGCCAAGGGATTTTTTTTTACGTGCACAACAATACACAAGGTCGTTTAATCTCACTACCTAGAGACCATGGTAAATTACCAGAAGTCAATGTGAAAAAAATCCCAAGAAAGATCACAGAGAGACAAACACTGAGTACACAAAAGATTTTAGTGGTAGCAGACCATGAGGCAGTGAACAGATAATATTCAGGCAGACCTACAAACACTTGGAGTCAACAACTGGAAAAAGAAGGCCAATCACAGAAATGAATGCAAGCCGCATTATATCTGCAGCAATGAATTTTAGCTAGAGAACTGGATACAACAGACTGAACAGCCATATGAACACAAACTTGAGAGTGAATTTAGAACTTGACCCATGTGAACAAGGCCCACAGAATACTCAACATGCGCTGCAGACTTGGTTTCTACAGAAGATCCCAGGTCAGGTCAGTCAGCATTCTAACGTTTCCACACAAACTTAAGTTTTTTATTTGTTTTTGAGGATGTTGTCAAGTTTCCAGATAGGATAACTTTAACATTTAATGCCTAACTAACCAGAAATTTGCCATGGATGTTCTTAACCCCATTAGGCAAGGACTGAACTTGGATAAATGCAGCACAATGAGGGTAAAATATTTTTTCTTACCCACAAGATTATTTCACTAGACAAATTATTAGCTTTTTTTTTAAAAACTCATTTTTGTTTTTTTAAACATTCCATAAAAGACTTTTTAACAAAATTCAAAAATCTTAGTTCAGGCGCTAAGACATCCTATTATGAACATATGTGCCAAAGATGGTAGTTGACAATGAACTGGTTGATAAGATATTAGCTTACAAAAAATGTCAGCTATACTGAGTATATTGCGACCATGCTGGAAGCTAAAACTGGAAATTATTGCCTTTTTTTTAACCACTTTGCGGTTTGTGTGTGTGTGTGTCTGGGAGGGGGAGGGGTCTTTGAACCGGAGGATTTACGGCCGCATGGCTAGTGCTGTCGTCATGACTGTGCAGGTGGGGATTTTATTTTGCCTCCTTAGGAAAAAATCCCCAGCCTTACTGAGGATGCGAACCAGGGTTTTCTGCTTGAGAACCCAGCATTCTAACTGTTGGCCAGCCACTCCACTACTGGAAGCTAATCTCGAAAAACCTTTTAGATTTCTCTACAAATGATAATGTGCAGCCCCTTGAGTCCACTTTTGTGGCTAAAATTAATCACCATGTAACAGATCATACTCTAAGCCTCCGGAAGGGTGTTTACCTTAAATGTCACTTGAAACTAGAACAAATGTTACATTAATTTTAACATGCATGCATCCAACATGAACAACAACAAAAACATCAATAACGTTAGGTCTCTGGTGGTCGAAGACTCACTTTCTCGGGACTGACACAACTCTTGATAGATCTGCCTCAGCTTCATGACACAGGCAAAGCGAAAAGATTCCACATCTGGATGAGGAGGTGCCATGTGCAGAGGAGCTCTTTCTCTAATCACAGCATTTGTTGGCACATCAAAGTTCCAGAATGGCCTGTGAACAAAGACATGTCAATGGAGACATCTGACAACACATCAATGGTTGAATAAATGACATCATAGTATCTGAGAGCAGAGCTGTATTAATGATCTATGACGCCCCTATACAGTCATTTATTTTACAGTCCCTTCTCTTGCCTAACTTCAGCATTGCCATGGCCATTAAAATTGTATTCCAGAATGCTAATCTTCTTGTTCTTTCGTTCGCTTGAAATAGATTATCTATATCTGCAATGTTGTCTCTAGTATGAACTTTACTGTCTTTTGTCTTTTCACTCAGCAACCTGTAAAGTTTGACTTGCACCGATGTTTCTCTTGGCCACAAGTTTTGCAAACGCTAATCTAATGGAGGTTTCATAATTATAAAGGCAATAAACCAAAAAATGCTATTTTTAGTTAATATATTCACATCCTGACCTCTTGAAAGTGTGCACAGGCATGAACACAGCCAATGTCATTAACTACATGTCTCGTAAATTGATCACTACAGACGGGTCATAAAAGTGACATTTAGGGGGAATTGGCCCCAACTGTAGGTGTCAGTTTTGCAATTCTTGTGGTGATATGGTTACAACCAAATTTCAAATATTTCAGTTCTAATGTTATTGCATTGAAAACATGCACCAGTGAAAGCTGCAGTACCGCTGAACACAGAAAGTTGAATACAATTGAAAATAAATGCCTTGGAAAATTGATGAATCCTAAATGTGATGAATTCAAGAAGGCTAAGAAATCCTGAGATAAATCCCTAAAAAACCACTGGTATCACCGATGGTATAACAAACAAACAAACAAAAAGATGGCAACAGTTCAGCATTAATGAAAGATGACAAACTGGATTCTACATATGATATTCTTCGCATGAACTCGCATGTCAGCTGCAGGTCCTGCATGGTTCCCCATAGCTTGCTCTGCACACTTTGCTCTTGAGGTCAGGTGTCTTTTCGTAGTTGCAGGTAGAGTGGGCAGGTCTGCAAAATGTGCTCAGGTGTTTGGGGTCCTGTTTGACAGGCACACTGTGGGGACTGTACAATCTTTATTGCATGCATGTGGTAGTTAAGCCTGCAGTGTCCTGTTCGTAGACAGAAAATCATTCTATGTTGCTTTCTGTTGAGTCTGCTGATGGGGTCTTGTGGATGTTTACTGTTAGTTTGTTCTCTCCACAATCCCTTGTATTTTCCTTTGATAAGTGTTCTGATTTCTGGTAATGACAATGAATGGGCGTGTTGTTTCTCCTTTGTTCCATTTTTTGCAAGTCTGTCTGCTAACTCATTTTCTGGTATGCCGCAGTGAGCCGGGATCCACTGGAGAACAATTTGATTATTTTCTCTTTAGCTGACGCATCAGTTCTCTTTCCATGTTGTCTCGTGGATCCCTATGAGTCGCCTGGAGCACTGACATGCAGTCACAAAGGAAAACAATTTTGCTGTTTTTAATTTTTCTTTCCCCAAACACTTTGGCTGAATCAATAAATGCTTGCTGCTCTGCTCTGAAGTTTGTTGAGAGTCTTCCGGAGGCGTATGACGTTTCTACTGTGGTCCCATCTTGCAGAATGATGACCGATCCAGCTCCTCCATTTTTGTCTGCTCCCTCCAATGATCCATCGGTGTAAACATGTGTCCATTCGGGTTTTGGATAACAGTTGTAGACATGTTCAGGGGTCTTTGCACGCAGTACTAGGTCACATTCTTCAGCTTTTCTGTCTATGCCTGGAAATGTTGTTGTGACTGTATAGTTAGGCTGTAGGTCTATGCTGTATGCCTGGATCATTTCCCATGTTGAAGGATCTTTAGAAAGGATGTCACTGTTTTTTGTGTAGAATAATTTTGATAGATGGTGAAAGCTTTGTCTTTTCAGTCGGTTTTTGGTTAAGTTATTTGCTATTCTGTGCATGGAGGTTGTTGTTCATGAGTTTAAATTTTTCTGTTACATGTGATATTGAAATAATTGAATAGGACTGAGGGGAATGGAGGAACTGACTGTAAGTATGGAGGAACTGAGTCCTTGGTGGCATATGAATAATTAATGGTTATGATGATTTATACATCTCCTTCTTCTTCTTTTCGTTCATCTGAGTGATGTGATAGCACTGTGCCTGTTTACAGCAGAGCTGCGATATTTGTGCCTTTCAGTCCACACATTCAACTTCATTGAGCATTTGTTGATCCTTCTTTTTCTTCTTATAGTCTATGTCTTGTGGAGTTGAGGTTCATGTTTTTCCACAACCTTCTGTCTTGTGCACTTTCAATCATTTCTGACACAGATGATCTTCCATACCATGATAAACAGTCCAGCATCTTCTCTGTCCTTATCTGCCTCTAACCTTCCCACTGTCCTAATCTATGCCAGCTTGTCCCTTTTTATGACATGACCAAAGAACATAGACTGTCTCTTTCTGATGACGGTAATAAGTTCAATCTGTGTGTTAATTCCTTTCATCATCATTAATGTTTCTACCTGTCCATGGTGTTCTTTTCATTAGTCTTTAAAACCACATCTCTGCCTCGCCAACATAGCTTTTAATTAATCTGCTAACTGTCCATGATTCACAGGTTCATTAGGATTGGAATTATAAGAACTTTCCTTCTAACATCGTATGAAGACAGACTACACAGAATATTATAACACAACATACTTGTAATTTAGTTGTGCTTTCTTTAGTGGACTTCCAACACACAACTCTGAACTGGCTCTTCGCTTCATGGCAGCCACGGCTGGGTTGATCTCGGTGCTGGGTCGGGTTAACCTCTTGTCCAGGGGTCCCGGTACTGGTGTAGGGGGCGGGGTGTCTGCCGTGTTGATGCCTAGGGGATCTGTTAGTGGGTCATGCTGCAAAGAATACAACAGGTCAACTTATTTACGATAAAGAGGTCCCCTAGCATTCACAGCTTTTTTGGGCTAGTAATTATGTCCGGTGGCCACACACATAAGAGATTCAACCGCCCAGACAGATATATGATTTCTTCCATTTAGTGATTCTGAGAATTTTTGTTCATTTTAAATATTTATATAATGCGCTAAGAAGGCTCTCTCGTTCACTTGTCATTTTGTGTTTATGATACTGATTCTACCTTTTGTATGGTTTTATATCTTTTCACTTACACTACAGACTGATTACTTGTCTGGGGAACCATGTGTGGCAGTGCATCAGGACTCACACTGGTCAAGATCTGTCCACACCTCTCCGAGGTCGTCCTAGAGACAGGTTCCTAACCAGTTAGACACAGGTTCCTAACCAGTTAGACACAGGTTCCTAACCAGGGGGGCCTGGCTGATGTCAATAGGACACATGGTTCCTTCATAGTTGGAGTGCATCTGTCCTAGGAACGTAACCAGCAGTCTGCACACAAATAAATAAGATCTTTTTACTGCTAGATATGTGAAATAAATGTGTACTGTATGCAACATTCATTTCCTAGAATGAGGCCAAATTAAAAAAAAAAGTGTATGAACAACCAGAACTTTCCACTGGAAAGTTACTATCTATATTGAACAACCAGGACTTTCCACTGGAAAGTTAAAATCTATAATGAACAACCAGGAATTTCCACTGGAAAGTTACAATCTAATACAAACAACCAGGAATTTCTACTGGAAAGTTACAATCTATAATAAAAAAACAGGACTTTCCACTGGAAAGTTACAATCTATACGTATTAAGCTATTTCCATATTAATATAGGCAATCTGAATTGAGGTTTGGGGGCTACAAGGTTTTGAGTGCTGGAGGTCCCGGGTTCAAGCCCCGGTAAAGGCTGGGATTTTTTCACGTTCTTCTAGTAATTTACCCTGGTCTCTGGGTAGTAAGATCAGATGCCCATGTGTATTGCTGCGCATGTTAAAAAAAAATCCCTTGGCAGTTGGAAATCATAAAAAGTAGCCTAACGGCACTGCCCGGGCAAAATTTTGAGTTTAAAATCTACCCAAAGTATTTCAAGATCCTTGCCGTTGCTACAGAGTTCGTGCACTGCCCTGAGATTCTTCCGACTCAGGCTTGAGTTAGAAGTAGAACAGAGCACTTATGGGTTACTACCCTTGTGCCATGATGTTGATACGTCGTCTAAACTTAAACATGAGGTTTATGTTGGACTATAGTAAAATTTCATAAACAACAATTCCAAAGAACTGAAAAATCATGCGTCTGTGTTAAAATAATTGGTGCTAACCATGATTAATAACAACAATCTCTGCTGGGGTCAAATTTTGTTCATGTTAACCAAGTTCATGTTAACGAGGCTTGTATTATTTCCCTATATAACTTGTATTTGTAAGTGTTAAACTGTTTCCTTATTAATACAGATAAATTGTATCCATACTTCACACAGTACTTACTGTCATTCCAAGGCTGGGAGTCTCCCACAAAGATTCATTGGTCAGTTTGTTGAAATAGTATGGTCGACCTTCTCGGCGACTCCAAAACTTTCTCCAGCCTGCTTGCAATAACTCCGGTGGTAAATCGTGGACGGGGTCTGGAGACATGGGCTGTGGTGAGGAAGGATTGGAGCCATGAGAATTTGGTTTCTCCATGTTGTTTGTCTGAGGGGATGTCTGTATGTGAAGGTGATTCTGATGACCTGCGGGTATAGTCTCTCTCCCTGAAGCAGCAGATGACGACTCTGAAACCAATGTACTTGACATTGTGGGTGATTATTCTGTAATTGTAAACAGATATCAGAATAACTTTAAATGATATGAATATTAATATCTTATAATAAATCATGCAATGACCCTTTATCTAGAATCAAGGGAAATAATTTGAAGACAATAAATGTAAGGTTAGGTATCTTTCCATAAAAAGTAAGGGAAATAATTTGAAGATAATAAATATTAAAACCACTCAAGTAGAAACACATGGAGAGCTTTTGAGAAGAATGGAGAATTTATGGATCTAACCAGAGGGCTGTGAAAATGTTTCTTACTAATCAACATGAGACAAACACTGAAACTGCTAAAGCAAACATGAGACAAAGTGTGAAAAGAAATACATGGTCAGATGTATAGTCTACAGAAACAATGTGATAACTGTATTAATGAAAAGGACTAATTCTTAGTTTTTTCACTATATGTTGAGCAGATTCAGTAATAAAGCATCTGATGTGATCGCTTCTCGGCCTTTTGGCTAAGACTAAAGTGTAGCTTTGCTGCACTGGTCTGGCCAAAAGAGCCCGGGATCGGTCACATCCACAAATCACGGGAGAAACCCAATCGGCAATGCCATCTTAAAAAATCTGCCTGGCGGTTTCCCCGTTCAGCCTGGATTACCGACGTAATATCCTTCGGGTGGTCGGGCGTCCAGGCTGGGCATGTGGGGAGACCGACCCGGACCAAAAAAAAAAAAAAATCTGATGTGAGACAGTTTAAATTCACCGTGTAATAAATTTGTACAATATATTGTTTGAGTCAATACTTTAAAATTAACAGCCTTACCCAGGATAAGGATTAAGAAGAAAAACAACAAGATCCTACATGATCTGAACATCAAGGAGAACTGGCTCATAAACAGCATCCTGTCCTGAAAGCTGAAGTATTATAACCAAAAGTCAAGGTGACCTGGAGATAATGGCGATGGAAGATAGTCTCCAGAAACCGGGGCAGAGGCTGACCTCCACAAAGATGTAAACAAGAATTTAAAATTTATTGGCTATAAAAGGTAACAGGACTGGAGAGATGGCTAAAGAAAGAGAGACTCTCAGTCATGCCATGACAACGACATTCTGTAAAGAACCTGTTGACTGAGGATAATCCTTATCTAGACTGCACAAGAAAATGAAACCTCTCTGTCTTGCACATAAGATCAGTTGCTATTCTCACAAAGATAGTTAAGTGCGATGGTTGGGTATTTTCTGCCTGTAGCCCAGAAATTTCCGATTAAACACTGCAGCTCAAGTATTGATGTCATCTTCTTGTTTAAACCGTCCCATGGCTGTCACAAAGGAAAAATATCCTTTATATGCCCCTAACACTCTATGTGTCTAACCATGTTCTCTATTTCTCAACTGAGTTTTGAGTTTGGGACTTCTCTGTTCAACAACCCACCTACACTGGAGAAGAGGTTCCTTCATAACCATTTTGTGGAGCACCCATTACATGTGTGCCATATGGCTTTATGATTGAATGGGGTTTCTGCAAATTTATACCTGTATCATTCTTGTCCTTGAGATATTATTTCTATAGAAGACAAATCTGGAGGGGGAAAGTTTGAAAAAAGAAAACAAAAACATTTACCACATTCTTAAACAGAAACAAAACAAACAAAAAAAAGATTACAAATACAGATTAAAGGATCAACTGCACTGTATTTCACTCCATATGGCTCAGTCTCTCTCTTTCTCTGAGGACCAGTTGCCAAGAAAGTCACACAAAGTATGATCTCGTTCACACTCAGGCTGAAAAGAAACCCATGACTTTCATAGTACCATGCTACTGGCTTCAACTTCGTCAAGAAAACTTCCACCCCATACTGTCAATTACAAATATTTTCTACTGCAATGATACTAACTCCTCCTTCCAACTGCATTCTCATGGTGCACAACTGCACCACTTATCTACCTGTCAAGCAAGGCAACATGAGTTCGCTGCTCATTCGCTGTCCTGTAGAGCCATTAACTGTCACATAAGTCTTGCAGTCTATTTATCCATTACGTTCTATCCTGTAAAGGGAACAGAAGAACATACAACATACATAGTAAGGACCCAGCAGTTCACTGTGCTCCCTAGTTTTAACATCTGGGTTTCTGTGGTGAAGCAGCTATGCTGTTTGCCTCACGATCTGCAGGTCATGAGTTCCATTCTGGCATTAGGTTAATGAGTGCAGATGTTTTGGAAATCAAGGTGGAGCATGTGGGGGTTGTTACTAGAGCTGCAGAGCTCATGCTTTAGCTGACATGCTCAATGGGTGACAGGCAGCTCTGCATAAAGACACTGAGCCATGTTTGATGAAACCTAGTGCAATGAAGTCAATCCTCTTACTCAGGGGACCCCCCCCCCGAGAAATTAAAGTGCCCGTACTCATCGCAAAGTATCTAAAAAGTAGTGCCGGAACACACTACAAAGTGTCTATTAAGTAGCGCTGCCCAAAATTATCCTGAAAAAGGTGCCAGTACTGAGTAGTGTTACCTACCACCTGAAAAGAGAAAAACATGCTCTTACTTTAGAAACTATATTTGACAGATTCTGGGATCTGAACTCCTTTGTTACAGGCAGCTAGTAAATTTATTTATCCATTCTCATCAGGGTAGATTTTTAAATGGCCTGAGCTCCCCCCCCCCCCCCCCCCCCAAACCAGCCTTAACTAAATGAATGAATCCAAAACTAAAAACTGACATCACTGCTTTTGGGACATTCCCACATGCTAACTGTCTCCACAAGCCTAAACTAGACATCAGGAAATGCTTCGGAAGTAAACGCAGCTAAATGGACACTGACATCATGAATTTAGTGTTATCAGTATGTAAAAATATGGCAGCAGCATCATATGCCCCAAACATTTGTATATGAGGAAGCAAGTTTACTACCTTTTTTTTTTAAATGTAAATGTCTAAAGCAGTATTTTTCAACCTAGATACCAAGCCCCGCCTAAGTCTCTATACAATTTTTACCCTCCTATGTAACATCGCCATACATTAACCTAAAATTAAACAGTTCATTTGTGAACTGCCTCCCCCCCCCCCCCCCTTTTTAACAATCAAACTGCCTACCACTGGTGTAAAAGGCTTCATTTGCGGTTCATCATCTATTAATCAGTGGTTCTCAACTTTTCTAATGTCATGACCCCTTAATACAGTTCTTCATGTTTTGGTGACCCCCAACCATACAATTATTTTTGTTGCTACTTCATAACTTCAAAGAATATGTGTTTTGCGATGGTCTTTGGTGAACCCTGTGAAAGGGTCATTCGACCCGAGAACCATTTTATTAAAGGGACCTAACTTTGATCACTCATAGCAATAAGCATATTACACTGCACAGTAATCTGCTCCTGTCTCTAATGGTGGTAATTATTCTCCTCTAGGACCGCTGTCTGTAGGATTAACACCTCAGTGATGAGAATCACACAAGTGCAAATCCCATGAAACCCTGTTCAACCCTTTACCAGTTAGTTTAGGGCAGGATTTTGGTTACAAATTAACCTGCTGTTCAATGTATGGATGTGACATCACATGTAGGCTTGTACAATACTGACTGCATTTCACAACATACACACATATTCTAGGGCAGTAATGACAACATAATCACAAAATATACATATGCTGGGACAGTAGCTACTGGATTATCACAACATACTCATTTCTGACTGCATTTTCACACCACATACAATAACAGTGGCGACTGCATTATCACAACAAGAACAAACACTCAACATACATAAAGTAAAGGTAACTAAAGAACAAACACTCAACATACATACAGTAAAGGCAACTAAAGTATACACACTCAAATAAAAATACAGTGAAGGCAACTAAAGTATACACACTCAAATAAAAATACAGTGAAGGCAACTAAAGTATACACACTCAAATAAAAATACAGTGAAGGCAACTAAAGTATACACACTCAACATACATACAGTAAAGCAAACTAAAGAACATACACTCAACCTACATAAAGTTAAAGCAACTAAAGAACACACTCTACATACATACAGTAAAGGCAATTAAAGAATACACACTCAACCAACATAAAGTAAAGACAACTAAAGATCACACTCAATATACATAAAGTAAAGACAACTAAAGAACACATTCAACATTCATACAGTAAAGGCAACTAAATAGCATACTCAACCTACATAAAGTAAAGGCAACTAAAGAACACACTCAACATACATGAAGTAAAGGCAACTAAAGAACATACACTGAACCTACATAAAGTAAAAACAACTAAAGAACACATACTACATACATACAGTAAAGGCAACTAAAGAACACACTCAACATACATACAGTAAAGGCAACTAAAGAACACACACTCGTCTACCCCCCCCCCCCCCCCCCCTCCGCCACTAACAGGATTCTTGATCATCTTATAACTAGCAACTCAACATGTTATTACTTACTCCATTCATCATATGGCTTTCTTAAAACAGAAACCACCTTACTAATATGCAAGGTGTAAGCAATCAACGGTTGGCGATATGATTGGCATTGAACTTTGTAAGGATTAAGTGATAAATTTATGACAAAATTGTCAAGTCTTCCCCTTGAAACAAAATTATAAAGTTCAAAACACCATGTGATGACTGAAATAATGTTAATACAAACAAAAATATTGCGAAATTTACTGCCTGGCATATTTTGTTTTCTCGTCAAATGAATTACTACAGAAGTACGCCAGGGGCCAGGTTTTGAGCTAGGGAAAGGAGGAATTTCATCTCTGATCTTAATGGCTCAACACCATGAGCTATGACTGCCATGTCTCCCTTTATCATAACACAATCATCTGAGAAGACAGAAAGGTACCAGCAACAGTGTCACAAGTGGCATTGTGATCTGGGCATTATCATTAGAAGTATTCATTGACCAATGAATCAGTTTGTCCCCTCTGAGCTGCTACCTGAAGGCAGATCCCAGATACCCCATTCAACCTCAGGGAATTATAATTAAATACCCGTAAGGGCTACCCCAGCCAGGTGTAACCTGCAGTCCCATGCTGGTAAGAATTACATATACATGTTTTGGGCTTCACTATATATTGATTACCTCTGTATTAATGCATCTGATGAGATACAGTGAAGTATCATCATCATGTGCCCTGACAGGTGACAGAGGTGCTCACATCCCTCCACAAATCTTGGTCCTTCGTATTTTGACTCAAGACCATTGATGATATTCCATCCCACCATCGCTTGAATACAAACGTTACAGAGGGGTTCTACGAATATCAAGGATAAAGAAAAAAACGCTTCCATTCAAGAACTAAATACTGAAGAAGGTTGGCTATTAAAGACTATAAAACACAGAAAATTGAAATATTTTGGTCACTTGAAACATCACGAAAGTTTAAAGAGAACAATAATGGAAGGGTATATGCCTGGGAAGAGAGAAAGAGGAAGGCCAAAGAGAAGATGGATGCAAGATGTGGCTGATGATCTCCAGATTGGTGTATCGGGCGCGGGGCATTTTGCTTGTGATCTAGAAGTTTTCCAGAAAAGTTGTCATGGGAGCAAGGTTCTGCAAAGGACATGCTACTGACTGACATTGCTTGAGAATTCCAAACATCATTTCTCTGCATCTTCTACCGACGCTCTTTCCAGTCACCACAATGGTCTCCAGTGCCTCTCTTCTCGTCACATGACCAAACAACTCTGTCCCTTTCTTACAGCAGTATAATCTTCTTAATTTCATTAGCCATCTCCAGTAGTGAAATATGCAAGGCAATAAATTGTGCATCATATTGTTTGTGTCCGCATTATTAAAAAACCATGAAGATCAAAATACCCATATGCTTCTTATTTTGGTTACAGTAAAATGTCTATAATTCCTGTAAAGGTCCCATTTTGTTTTAATGAGATATATTTTCTTTCTGTTTACTTTCTTAATTATTTTAGTCCCAAGGAAGGCATCATGCGTTCCGACCTAGAAACCCAATGAATGCAAGATGTGCAGATTTTACCTCTGATACTAAGCCCCTCCTAGACTTGATGAGTTAAATGCACAAATGTACAAACATAAATAACTATGTAGACTGAGTTGGTTAGATTTCCATATCAACTTACTTAAGCTTTTAAAAAAAACTTGACAAACCCAAATTTAACATAAGCTTTCATGCTGAATAATGCTTCACCTGTTAGTTTTGCAAGTAAAATGTTCGTATTTAAATTTAATACTAAATGTCTTGTATCTGTTTATGTGCTAATAATTTTATAATGCTGTATGTATACAACAATTATTGTAGTAAACATGTTTAATGTTTATATGAAGTATTCATATTTTTTCTATCAGAGTCAAATTCAAATCAATTATTCTAGGGCCAATGGGAACACATACAAGACAAATATGACAACGAACATGACACTACAGGAAGAGAATAAGAGACAAGACTCATGTGTGGTGATACTCAAGTTTATGTAATACAGTTCTATATTACTCAATACTGTTGCTTTATTGACTCCCGTTATTGGCTGCTCTTTTGTTTGTTGTGTTGTATAGTAGTTACTCAAGTAGCACTGAAGCTATCGTCTGTTTGTAACATTATTATTTAATAACTGCCGCTGTTATGCAACATTTAAATTATTATATTATAAACATAGATAACTATTGCACTTTATGAGCTACATGTCGGCTATTCAGAAAAGCACTTACACCAACTGTAAGCAATAACTTTTCTAGTCGACACTTCGCTCGAAAGCACTGTCGCCATCTTGCTTAAGCAGTGGCCAAAGCGGGAAAATAAAAGCAATATTGATTTTCATGATATGGGAACAAATGTCTTGAATATATAAATGAGTATTTAAAATTTTAAATAAAAAATGTAATGTTTATTTATTATATTTTTAAACTTTCATTTTAATGTTAAATCAAATTAAAATATATTTTAAATGCTATATTGGTATTAAACTATACATTTTTTAAAGAAATAAATTCAAATATTAGCCGTTACATGTTTTTAATACCACTAGAGATGACGCATCTTGGAATATTTGCATAATTTATTCTGTGCGAGAATACAAGCAACAGAGTTCAGAGTGGGAAATTGCGTTGGCGCGGGGCTGGACAGTTATGTTTTGAAATCCCAGCCTAGATCCTTTTGACAACTTACTACCGATTCGTAGAAATAGGTTCATTTCGGGAAAAAGCTAAACACAGCCAAAGTGTTGACACGAAAATATTTACAATAATAACGAGATAAACGTCTGAAAAACAAACTTATACAAGATATAAAATATTTTAAAAAGTATATATTAAAGACGTAATGGGCACACACTGCTATGTCTCAATTATAAACACAAGGGTTGTTATTATTTATGTAAACATTACATTTACTGTTCGCTACTTATAAATGAATTCTTCGTCCCCCTTGTGGGATGCAATTTCTCGTTATTTTGAAGTCCTACACTGGCTGTTGCCGAGGTCCGTAATATAACCTAACGGTTGAACGCGGTTTCTGGAAACTCTCCACGGGTGATCCTAATCCGCATGGTGGCACTTTGTGTCACCATATGTTTATCGCTCTGTGTGATGTCCTGGTGGGTAAAATTTACTTTACTTTACTGTTCCCTACTATCCTACAGAGCTTTAGTCATCCTGAACACATTCCTTAATATGAGATAACCTCTTCACACGAAAGAAACAGACCATATATTTAGCCTGCGTAAAAACCACAACAGCCAGAAATGTCAGGTTTGGTTCTACAGCGTCCAGTAAAGGATACGCAACCAACTTTTAACTGGACACAACGTTTTGGGTCATGATGGAACCAAACTCCCCCCCTCCCCTTACAAAATGACCTCAGCTCTCATGTCGAACCAGTCTTCAGTGGGTAACAGGTACAGTCATGGGATGTAAAGGCGGTCGGTCTGATGCTGATCACATCACCCATTCAGTGTCGATATACGTCTAGCCCTATATACCCGATACGTATGAAGGCGTTGTAAAGAGCCCTTTACGTTACTTACTGGACATAAGAGACTGTAACAATATGTACAAACAAATTCAAGACGTGCGATTGAGAACTTGACCCATGTGGATCAACAGGCATCACAAAATACTAAACGTGTTCTACATACACGCTCTCTACGTGCAGCATAGAGATTCCAGGTTTGTCCGGTTGGCATTCCAACGGAAACCAGATTGTGTGGAACAGTGAAAGACATGCGTGGCACCACAGATTTCATATAGGCCTGTGGCCTTTTCATTTGCAAACCGCTGGCATGGAGAACGAAACGAAGAAGAAGACGAATCCTGACATAATTTCGAACAAATAATCAGTTTTGTTTGGTTCTTTCGTAAATCCTACCCAGGATGACGTTACAAGCGGGTCCAATATTTTAGAGGGTAGTAAGACAGGGTTTCCCGACTTTCTGATTCCTTTAACGACCACAAAACATCTAGAACTAACCCCAACCCACTTATGTCCCACGAGAGAGTGCTTTCAGAAAGGGATTGAACGTAACCTTGTAATATTCCCAAAGACGCAGAGAAAAATTGTGGAAGAGTAATCATAATTTAATACCTAAAACTCTGAAAATGCAGAGCTACTTCCCTTTGTTACATTTTCTCTACGAGACGGCATCTGTTCGGGGCCTCACGATAAAAACATTGACCCTTTGAAGCCCTACACGGATTACTGTACAGAAGCATTGATAAACAGTTTCCTCCTGGAGGAATTAGTCATTTAGTGATCTCTCTCCCTCTCTCTCTCTCTCTCTCTCTCTCTCTCTCTCTCTCTCTCTCTCTCTCTCTCTCTATCTCTCTCTCCTCCTCCTCCTCCTCCTCCTCCTCCTCTTCATTATCTCTCTCGCAGTTCTTTTTTTTTCCTTCTCCCCCCCCCCCCTTATGTGTAAATGCACCTCTCTGTCCCTCTCTACTTTGATGTGTGAGTGCGTGCGAACTGTTAATTATTATTATTTGTTGTCACAACTATTACTAGTATGTTTATGTGTATGTATGCATAAATGCACGACAATAGTATTTTATTTAAAAATGTATGCTGGAACATAAGACTAATGGTATATGCGAGAAACATAATTTTTCTACACCAGCGTGTGAGCATGTAGAGTAGAGAGTCGATAGTCAAGTTGAAGGTGTCTCCTTTGTGCCAAAGAACTGCATGGTTGTGGGGTGCACAATCGTTAACGAAGGTAGTCAGGTCACACAGGGGCGACACCTTGCTAATGGGCGTTACGCCCCTGGCCCCTTCACCAGCACGAGGGCATCACTGGGGTGACCGTTAATAAACCCTCACTACTTCCGGTCAAAATGGACGCTAGGTTACTGTTGTGAGCCGTGGTAAAATGTTTTGCTTCTGCCAGGCGGTGGCCGGTGCATTTTTGCTCCATTTGTAGGCTGAAAGGATAGTTTCGTACCCAGCTTCTGAGCTGTGTTCATGGCGTGACACTGTGAGCTACTGATTTCATTTGTAATGCTTTTCTGCTGTGACCAACCTGGTGGTGTGAATTGTAGATTCAGAAAATGGCGCGATGCCTGTTATCGCAATATTGGTGGTGCCATTTTATAATTAAAATTATTCGCGTGTGCTATAGCTGATCTGTTGGTGACTTCTGCTACCATCCATGATGAACTGCAATTTTAATGTCGGACTGTTTGTGTTAGCACTTCGGATGGCTACCGTGTGCTTTTAATGCGTTTATATGCTAGATATGCCGAGACAGCAGTCTGTCAATCTTTTTATAGGGGACTATGATAAACATTTTGTGTGTTTTTAGTTGGCACAGGAGCGAGCAACTATGGGGTGACCTGTTTGCAATGAAGCTGAAACTAAGATTACCAGATTACCAGTAGAATGTTACAAACTGACATAAGAATCGACATCACAGCACTCAGGACACTCCCAAAAGTGCTCCGTCACCATCTTCAGCAGCAAGCGAAGAGTTCCAATTCCAATGGTACCAGTAACCGCCTGATTGTATATCCGTCGCATCCTTCCCTTGAGTTTTGAGCGTCGGCCAGATCCCCTGGTAACTCCTCGCAGCCCCATTGTCCTCAGACCGTAATGATCTCTCTGCGAATTAGCACTGTTTACTCGTTCCCAAAGGACCCACACAAAATCTAGCTTGTCATACATCAATTCACCATCAAATGGTGCAGAACCGGCCAGTCTATCTGCCTGCTCTTTTTCCAACACACAGGCATGACTTGGAGAAAATATCCAAAGGATGCTAACAACCCAGGAACTCTGAAGTGACGCTTGCCACTCTGCACGAAGTTGTTTGTCTTTACGTTTCTCATATGTTCTATGAGTCAGTACCAAAACGGCATGTATGTACAGATGATTTTCAAGCCAGCTGAAGGCAGCAGTGACTGGCTCCACCTCCATTCTCAAACTAGACGTTATGATATCATATGCCAGGTTTTGCTGCACTAAGCGACGTCCATTCGACTTTGATGTGAGCCGCCATCCACTTAGTCTGCCCTTCAACACAGAGCCATCTGTATAGATAATTACATCACCTAGGCGGGAATTGTCATGAATAATCTAACATTCAACATTTATATTTGTAGAAGTAGTAGTAGTAGTAATATAGTTTAGTAGTTTTAGTAGTATTGTAGTAATGTAAAGTAGTAATAGTGTATGAGTACAAGAAGTAGTAGTAGCAGTAGTAGTTGTTGTTGTTGTTTTTGTAGTATAGTAGTAGAGTATAATAGTAATAGTATAATAGAAGTATAGAAGTCATCAGTAGTAGAAGTACAGTGGTGGCATGGGTGGTTGTGGTGGTAGCAGTAGTAATAGCATCAGTGTAGTAATAGTAGCAGTAGTATGTAGTGCAAGTATAGTTGCAGTAGCACAGCAACAGTAACAGAGTAGTAACAGTAATAGCAGTAATAGCAGCAGTATAGTAATAGCATAGAAGTAATATAGTATAGGTAGTAGTAACAGCAGCAGCAGCAGTAGTAATAGTAGTAGTAGTAATAGTAGTATAGTAACAGTAGTAGTAATATTACTAGCTCAGCAGCAGCAGTAGCAATAAATTAGTAGTTTAGCAGTGGTATAGTAATAGTATAGTAGTAGTATAGTAGTAATATAGTAGTGGTGATAATAGTAGTAAAGTAGTAGTAATAGCAACAGTATAGTAATAGTAGTATAATGTTAGTATTGTAGTATGCTAGTAGTAGTAGTAGCAGTGTAGTATTGTAGTATTGTTGTAGTATAGTGGTAGTATAATAGTAGTGTAGTTGTAGAAGCAGCAGTGTAGTAGTAGTATTGAAGTAGTATAGTAGTAGAGTAGTAAAAGTGTAGTAGTAATTACTTGTAGTATAGTAGTAGAGTATTAGTAGTAGTTGTTGTAGTAGTAATAGTAGTAGTAGTAGTAGTAGTAGCAGCAGCAGCAGTAGTAGTAGTAGTAGTTAGTTGCTGTTGAAGTAGTTGTTATTGTATAATATTATAGTAGTAAAATAATAGTAGTATAGTTGTAGTCATAGTCTGTGGCTTAGGTGTTGCGAACGAGCTTCTTAATGCCGAGGTTCTGGGTTTGATCCCAGCTGCGGGCTTTGCGACTTGCGTTGATTTCGACAGTGGTTTCGAGAAGCCGACCATCCAGAAGCTATGGCAAAATACTGGACGTAAATTTGCCTAGAATACCATAACAGCCGAAAAATGGTGGGGTTGGTTCTGCAAAATCCTGTAAAGCTTTAACAAAGTATTGTAGTAGTGTAGTAGTACTGCAGTAGTATAGAAGTAGTAGTAGAAGTAGCAGTATTATTGCTGTTGTTATTATAGTTGTTGTTGTATCAGCAGCAGCAGTATTATAGTAATAGTAGTAGTTGTTGTAATATAGTACAAGTGTAGTCGTAGTATATAAGTAGTAGTAGTAGTAGTAGTAGTAGTAGTAGTAGTAGTAGTAGTAGTAGTAGTAGTAGTAGTAGTAGTAGTAGTAGTAGTAGCAGCAGTAGTAGTAGTAGTAGCAGCAGCAGCAGCAGCAGTAGTATAAGTAGTAGTCATATAAAAGTAGTATAGTAGAAGCAATAACAGCAGTAGTAAATAGTATAGTAGTATAGTAGTAGTAGTAGCAGCAGCAGTAGTACTAGTTGTTGTTGTTGTTGTTGTTTTTGTTGTGTGGTAAAAAAAAAAAATCACTGCCTGTATAAGAATGCAAAAAAAGAGTGCAGACTACTGGACTGCTACCTCAAGTTCGTGTAAAATATTTATTTGCCTACATGAGGTAGTCCCCGCGACCGACCCCCCACCCCCTTCCCCCCGTTCCACTGACGTCGGAGATAACTGTGTGATGGTAGTGTAGGAGTTTTATTTACCTACTCTTATCAAGACCCACACTTATCCCTGGCAAATGCATGTTATCTTTTAGAAGAATCCTAAAAATGTCGTGTCTGTTTTTCCTGATCATTCTTTTGCTTTGCTTGCCTGTCCGCCCACTATTTACATGCTCAAATATTTATTGAGGAGGATTGCCATTATAATCATATTAATAATAATAAGAAGAAAAGTAAAGTAAAGGACCCCTTTCCACGCCTTTAGGCGTATGGGGAATATAGGGCTAGACCTATATTTTTATAGACCAATCGGCACTTGGTGGGTGATGTAGTCAGCATCACGCCGGCCGCCTCTACTTCGCAGGGCTGCACATGGTACCCACTCAAGACTGGGTAGACCTGGGAGTCAAGGTCATTTAAAAAAAAAGTTTGGACGCGAACCCACGACCTTCCGATCCGCAGGCAGGCGTCTAGTCGCCAACGCCACGGCGACTCCAAAAAATAATAATAATAATTAGTTAGTTAGTTAGTTAGTTAGTTAGTTAGTTGGGTCATCATCATTGCACTCCGGACATGTCCATAGGTGCTCAGATCCTCCCCTCAGTATGAATCCCAACGTCCGATGGCTAATAGTACCAGTTCTATGTTGATTAACAAATCTTCTGACGTGTCCGGTGTGCGTCTCGTTTTTTGCTGTGCCGATCTTAATTCCCAAGTCTGCCATTCTGGCGAGTGATGTGGATTCACTGCCACCAAAGTCCTCTATCCTTCCCATTTCTCTGAGGGCATTGATAATATCAGCATAATCCATAGGCCGACCGTCGGTAGTGATAGCGGATCCAGCCAGCCTGTCAGCTCTTTCATTTCCATCGACGCCTGCGTGTCCCGGAACAAAAATAAAGGTGACTCCTCGCACAGTGGACTTCTGAATTGATTCAAGCCATTGTCTTCGCACTGAACCTGCCTGAACCCTCCGGATCATACTCATTGAATCACTGAGTATACATATGCGGGTGTATTTTGTGTTTCAAGCCAGGCAAACGCTTGCGTCACTGCCATCACCTCCATCGTCATGCTGCTGGTTGTCATGGAGAAGGCGCCGTTGGCTTCTTTGACTGTTCTGCCCGCTGAGCGTGCTGTAAATGCCCATGCGCTTCTTCTTTGGCGTATAACGGATCCGTCTGTATAGATTATTGCATCTGCTTCGTCTGAATATTCACCGATGAGAGCGTTGACCTCTGCATTAACAGCAACAGGATTCTCTTCTCTACATCGCCTGTTGAGTGTGACAATACAGGAAAATGTACAAATAAACGCCTGAGGCACAGGTATCCATTCTGCACCAGGTATGATGTCGGTTAGGCTGCATATTTGCCTAATAACATCTTCTGCCCGACCTAGCCATGATTTTCCCCTCTTCAGTCTGTCGCCCTTTTCACTAAAAAGTGCTTGATGCAGTGGGTGTTTCTTATCAGCACATATTTTGAGGTATGCCCGAGCCCTCCACATCCTGATCCTTTGGTTCATTGTTGGAAAGTCAAGTAGATACCTCATTGCTCCACAGGATGTGTCTCTTGTACATCCCAAAATAATACGCATGGCTTCATTTTGCACCTTCTCGAGTCGTTCAATCTGGGTAGCACTGACAGTGAGGATGGCCAGAGCGTATTCAATGGGGGAAAGGACCAGACCGTAGAATAGAAGCACCAGCAGTCTTTGCTCGATATTGGAAGCAGCCATAATCCTCATTGCAGATAGACCTTTGCGTGCTTTTGTTATCGCATGGTCAACGTGTTCCCTGAATGACAAGCTGCGATCGAACCTCACCCCGAGAAACGTCATAACTTTGGTTCTGATCAATACATTATCACGCATTTTCACTTCTGGTAAGTCCGACTTGACAATGTGATTGTTCAAAGAGAACCATGACACTGCTGCCTTCGAGGGATTGACATAGGCATTGGAACCATCACACCAGGCGGCAATTCGATCGAGTTCTTTGTGCATTGTGCTGGCGATCTCCTGTATATCACGCCCTCGTCGATAAATCAAAATGTCATCAGCAAATGACAAAGTCCTTCCCTTTCCATTCAACTGCTGCTCAGTGATCATCACCGTATAAACGTTGAATAAGACTGGTGATAGCGGTGATCCCTGTGGCAAGCCTGGACATATCGTTTGCGGTTCTGAGGACCAGCTACCACATCTTAGTGCAATCTTTCTCTGGAACAGGACCGCAGCAATCCAGCGGATCAGAATAGGATTGACTTCTAGTTTAAGCAGTAATTGCATTGAATAATCATATGGTACTTTATTGTAGGCATCTTCTAAGTCCAACACTGCCGCACATGTCTCTTCTTTAATCTGAAATCCCTCGTACACATCGTAGGCGAAAACAGCAGCATTGGACCATGTCTCTTTCTTCAATCTGTACCCTCCAAGTGTTGATGGGAACTTATCATGTAGTTCTAAGTAGGTGGTCAATCTTTGTGCGACAATTTTTTCCAAAAGTTTGCCAACAGTATTCTGCATCGAGATGATTCTGTAGCCGCAGATCTTTGAGTGGTCTTTATTAGGCTTTGGTAGTGGAAACAAATAACTATGGAGCCATTCCTCTTGTATCTGGCCACTCTGGATGCTGATATTGAATTCCTTTGCCACGCTTTTCAAATCAGCATTCGACATCATCAGCATGTCATTGTATCGGATGCCGTCAGGGCCTGGAGCAGTGCTGCGCGATTTCTTGAGGCAAGTTCTTAAGGTGTCTGCAGTGATTGTGAAATCAGTGCCTAGCTCAGTGTTCTCGCACAGCATCGACAGTTTCATCTTAACCCCTATTCTTGCAGCTTCGTCTTTTTGGTCAGTTTGCTCCAAGTAGCGCGCAAGAAGGGTTTTTCCTTTATCAGCATCAGTTCTCTGCCATATCAGGTCTGTACCCTGAAAATCAGGGATACCCCTTGGTCGTGCGGCGCCGTGCATGCTCCGTTGAAGGCGCCAGAATGTCACAAGAGATCCCTCGGAGCAAACGCTCTTGCAGAATTCGTTCCATTTCGCTGTCTTGGCTTCTTTCGCAATTAACTTGAAAGCCACTGTCCGCTTGTTGACCTCATCTTTCAGACTGATCAGGCGTTCAGAAAGTGACGGATCAATTTTCCTTGCCTTTTGCCATGCCTTGACAGCGTTCCTTTTTTCTAGCCACGCTATGTTGACTGCTTCATTCCACCATGGTGGCTGGGCCCATCTCTCCCGCCGTCTGCGATCTGCTCTTGTATTACGTCGTCTGATTTTGCTAATGGCATCTTGCCCTGTACGGTCATATATAAAAGCAGGCACATTGATTACATGACCTTTGTTGTTGCTCTTCTCCACCAAGACGACGCAAGGAAAGTGATCACTGTCATGGTATCCCAGTGTGCTCCACCTGCATCCTGGTGCAATGGAGGGAGACACTAGGGCCAGGTCAATTACGCTGTCAGAATCCCCTTGCCGGGTTGCCATTCGGGTAACCTTTCCGTCGTTCAAGCATACTAGATCGGCAGACACTAGAGCATCCTCCAGGTCTTCCCCCTGTTTATTGGTGATTACATTGCCCCACTGGTTTCCTCTGGCGTTGAAATCTCCGCAGTAAAGGACTTTCTTTTCCTCAGTCTGGAGCAAACTCTGCCATTTCGCTGTATCCACCTTTCCATTGCAGGCGTACACATTGACAATCACAAACTGGGCCGGGCCCATCACTCTGACTGCGTGTACTTGTAGGTCGTCATTATCCCACTCAGACATGTCCACCTCAGACACCAGTATGTGGTCACGAACAAGAATGAGCTGTCCGAGGTGCCGTCTATTGTAGAAGGATTGGAAGCCCGCAATTTTAACCATCTCGTCACCGAGGTGTGTTTCCTGTAGGACAACAATGTCGTTGCTGTAGAGGAGCTTCTCGAAAATGGGTCGGCGTTGACAGAACGAGGCGCAGTTCCAATAGAGAACGCGAACATACTTTAAGCTGAGTCTCTCACATTTCAGTCGCTTCCTGCAGGCGCCACCGTGCTTGCCTGTTCGCGTTCTCCTTGTCCGTCTACGGGTTGTTTTGAATTGGTAGATAGTCGCCATCGGACGTTGAATACACCCTGAGGGAAGTCTGAACTCACGTGCATGTACTCCATTGCACGGTTCAGACCCCATTCCGATGAAACTTTCACCTTATACGTGAGCGAGAATAGTTAATTTGCGCCATTCGCCTCAACGGACGAAAAAGCGTGCCGCCATTGTGGCTGTTTACACCGGAAATATGAAGGTCAATAATAATAATAGTAAAATTGAATATAAAGATGTTAACGATAATGGTCTTGATTTTGATAATTGCTCTGTATGACAATCATAATGGTGTTGAGTGCCTGTATACAGACGTTCGACGTGCGATAAACAAATGCTGTTCTTAGAATTGCAAACGTTGTTAACAGTCCTCTTGTCATATATTTTCGAACTGTAAGCCGCGACATATTTGTATTTTGGCGGCAGTAACTGTCTGCTTGTTCATTTTTCAGCACACCTGTATGCCGTAAAGAAAATATCCAAAGGATGCTTACTACAAGGAATCTCTCACAACTTAGTTTAGGTGTGGGCAGTGCTTTTTGGGAGCGATTGAATATTGCAGGAGCAGAAACATATCTTTGGGAGTGACTGAATAGTGCGGAAGCCCAAATAGATTAGTCTTTTACTGGTAGCGATAGAGATGGGACGCTACTCTGTCTGCTGAAGATAAGGGACGGAGAGTTTATCTGAATGTTCTAAGTGGCATAATATCGGTTCTTAACTGACCTCAGTATAATTCATGGTACATATCATGAACTTGCCTAGCACATACACACACACAAACACACACACACAAACACACACAGAGACCCCTTTTGCTAAGTGTCGGTTGCCATGAAAAAGACTATAGAAAGAGAATATACCTAGTCTATAATTTTTACTTAGCTCATTTAGTTATTTACTCCTCACATGGCTACTTCACTTAGAGCTGTCGGCCATCGGACGAGATTGAAAAAACTTAGCACCGCATCACCGGTTTCTTAAGCTCATGGTTTACATCCAGTGCTAACGAATGTGATTGTGTCTAAACGAGTGCTCAATTAATGGGGATCTAAAGGAGTGCTCGATTAATGGGGATTATGCTTCTCGTTCTTTTGCTGCTTTGGCCCTCAGGGGCTATTGGGACACAATGTTGTGGCTGACAGTTATGCTGTGTTATCTGCACTCTTCGACCAAATGCACCCGATTTTAGCAAACCCCCATATAGTCGCTTGGCGTAAGGCAGTGGCTCTATGACTGAGCCACATGGAACTAAACTAGTTTCAATGAATTAATCCTCAGACATTTTATTATATTAAAATTATGCCGTTTCAACAATGGAAGCTGGCCACAATGTATGCACTGTTAACTATTGAGGTATTAGGTAGGGAAGCCTCCATCTTTTTAACTGTGCGAGTCTAGTACTACTGTTTTAAAGTCAAGAGAACTGACTTTTCCCCCAACTGCCTACCTTTGGAATCGAACCCTGGTCAACATTGTATTATCTGTGGAATATCGCATGAAGACAGCTTCTTGATTCATGACAGACTTGCAGCAAATACGTACTGTCAACTTTTGGTTTTTAACGCAAGAGAAAGTATATATTCAAATAGGCCATTTCTTATCATCACAGTAAGTTTACCTGCCTTAGGGCACACTGTGAATAGGCCAATATAAGCAGACCGTATCTATCCTGGTACATCACTGTTTCACTTTGCCTTAGTTGGGAACAATATCAAAAAACAGTTTTTCAACTGTCACTGTCGGCTGACGTGTTCTGTTTTACAGAAGCAGTTTTAAGGAAGCGGAGGTGGAGATAAACCAGTTTATGTTGAAGATCAAGTGTGGTAAGCAAACAAATTTATATGCACTATATTATAATGGGTTGTAATTTACATTACAATGTTTCTTGGTTGAGTTTTGTGTGTGTGTGTGGCCTAGGCAATGCGAACGCACTTCATAATTCCCCCCCCCCCAAAAAAAAAACAGGTTTGATTCCAGGTGAAGACGATTTGGCAGCAGATCGCTTTGCTTTGATTTTGAAAATGATATGGAGCGTGGACTTTTAAAAAGCCTCGGCAAGTTTAGTTAGTTAGTCTTTCCTTTTGAGCCTAGGGCAGCGCGTAGGGCAGTGGTCATAGCCCTCCATGTCTGGCGGTTCGTTGCCACCTACTTTAGGTCTTGAATGTTTGTTAGGCAAGCTACTATAAGTAAAACTGAATAGTAAAACTAAGCAGCTTCTGCAACGTTCTGTCCAGCAACGTTCTTCCCGTGACGTGTCGCGAAAACGTCCAGGTGGGTCGTCAAAGTTGTTGCCCATTATTATGTAACGGAAAAGGGGGGGGGGGAATGTAGGTGGGTTTTCTCTTCCAGAATTGCAATCTACAGGATTAAAAAATCAAGGAGGAAAAGAAAAATGGTACCAGTCGAGGAAACCGCGTTGAACCGCGGCCGATTTTCTAGCCCAGAAGCAGCAACAAATATAACGTTAGCTGAAAATTGGGTTTAATATTTTAAATTCACCTCAAACAAAGGGAGTTCTGGAGTTTCTGGGAAAGTCTAATATTCTGGGGGTGAACTGGGTTAGAGTTAAGGGTTAGAGTTAGAGTTAGCGTTAGGGTTAGAATGATGGACAGGGTAAGTTTGTGTCTTTGAGGTGATCCATCCTAACTCTGGTTCAAACGCTAACCCTAACCTCAACCCATAACACACATAGAATTTTGGACTTTTCGGAAACTCAGAGATTTATTTCGATTGGGGTGAATGAAAAATAGACTACCAAAAATTGTAAGTTTGTGACACGGGATTTAACAAACTTACTGTTGTCCATATTTAGTTTAGTTTCTGTGTTTGGTTAGATGTCAAGTAAGTAGCGAAACAAGTGCCTCTGTTTGGATGGGTCGCCGGCGTGAAAGGCTCAGAAACATTGCTGTAAAGGATAAGATACGTACAGGGCTCTCGAAATTTTCAGGGAAACAATGAATCCTTCCTTAGTAAGGTGGGTTTTTTTTTTTTAATTTTTTCTATTAGGGCAAACTAAAATTCTAAATTACACAGTCCGTGGCGACAGCACTAGGCACACGGCCTTAAATCCTAAGGGTCAAAGATTTCCCCTTGCCTACACCGCAAAATGGGTAAATGCGGGCACTAGTGGCTGTTAAAAATATAATAACAGTATAAAATATGTTTTTTTAAATTAACCAAAACACAACAAAAGGTACAACATTTGTAAATGTTAATTTAAAAACAGTTCGAACTTCTTCGAAAACACACACACACACACACACACACACACACACACACACACAACTGGCTTACACAATACTCTATCAGAAATGAAAATCCTTGTCCAAGTCATCTTTGCTGTACGATTTGTTTGTTTATGTCACTTTGTTATACAACTGCTGTGGCGGCTTCCAGTGGGTGCAATTAGTGTTCTGGAGCATTAACTTTGATCTCATCAATGCATTTATTGTTTAAGTCTTCAAAGCAGAGTGGTTTAAAAATATTATAATATTGCCAGAGAGAGAGAGAGAGAGAGAGAGAGAGAGAGAAAGAGAGAGAGAGAGAGAGAGAGAGAGAGAGAGAGAGAGAGAGAGAGAGAGAGAGAGAGAGAGAGAGAGAATTAAAACGTATTTAAAACACTGAGAGTGATACCAAAAGTAGTTTTACTCCGCCAGTGTACGAAACTACCAACTTCGGCATCCCTGTATATGTAAGTAACTTGTCTTACTTAGGCACTTTGATTATCACTGTCGCAGTAAATTACTGGGACACATCTGACAAGTAGGATGGGCTGGGATCACGACAGAAGATCTAGTACCCTTGTCTACTGAAGACCCCGCTGACAACTACCACAGAAGTCTTTGCTGTTTGTTTTGTTGCTAGTAAAGCTATCCGCCTTTTCCCTCGCATGTATATTTATTGGCCATATCTGGTTACATGTTTTGTATGGACGAGTTGTCACTAGAAAGGTGACGAGGTCAAATTATGTCACCGCCTGTATTACACACAACACTTCCTTGTTCATATTGCCCCCCTCCCCCTCCCCCCGCTGGTGTTTTAAAGAGAAACTGTTATACACAGTAAAAAAAAAAAAGTAAAGGACCCTTTTCCTTGCCTTTAGGCGTATAGGGCATATAGGGCTAGACCTATGTTTTTGTAGACCAATCGGCACAAGATGGGTGATGTAGTCAGCATCACGCCGGCCACCTTTACTTTTCCGGGACTGCAACCGGTACCCACTCAAGGCTGGGTCGACTTGGTAATACACAGACCGACAGAAAATTGTATGTGAGCTCAGTGTTGAGGCTAAGAAATAGCATCACAACACTCGGCACATTCTCATACGCACTCCGTCCACATCTTCGATAGCCAGCGAAGATTTCCAGTTCCGGTGGTGCCACTAGAAGTTTGTTTATGTGTCCATCTTGCCTTTCCTGTGAGCATAGAGTATCGACCAGATCCTATGGTAAATCCTAGCTGTACCATTTCCCCCAGACCATAATGATATATCCGGGCCTCCGAAGGGGCCTTGACTACACCCAACTTGTCATGCATAAATTCCCCATCGATTAACACAGAACATGCCAGTATGTCTGCCCAATAATTTCCCAGCACTCCTGCATACATGGAGAATGCTGACTACCTGTAACCTCTGAAGTGATGCTTGCCACTCTGCGCGGAATATGCCTGTTTCCATCCTTGTTAACATGATGTGGAGAAAGCATCATCACTCCCGCCAGGAGAAAAAGCACTTGATGATGATTAGTGCATCTTCAGAATTGGTTATCTTTGTCAACCTGGCAATTGAACATTTTAGCTGGGCTTTTAAAAAGCATACGGTGACACGTTAACAAAACAATTGTGGTAACTATGTGCTTTATGTAGGAAAATGTAATCGCAAATGGGCGCACAGGGCAAACCAAATTATGATAAAAGGAGTGGTGTGTAGTGCTGTCTGTATACTGCTTTAAACCCCTGCTATTTTTTTCCGGGTGCAGTCCCAGAAAGTAAAGGCGGCCGGCGTGATGCTGATCTCATCACCCACCTTGTGCCTATTGGTCTATAAAATATAGATCTATCCCTATGTGCCCTATACGCCTAAAGGCGTGGAAAAGGGTCCCTTACTTTACTTCGTAATCGAACTGCATCTGCCTGAGAAGCAATGTACCAACAGTCTGCATTCATATAGGCCAGATCTTTAACATAAATGTGTACTCAAAATTCAAGTTCTGTTACCAAACTAAAGTCTAAAAGTGAAGGAACAACAAAAACTTTCTGTCCGAGTTCAGATTGCGAAGAAGAAGAAGATCCACTTTTCAATTTTTCTGGTGCAGCCGTGAAGCTCTGTAAAGTGCATGCGAAACCCTGAGGATTGTTAATTGAAGTCGTCCCCATGTGGGTTGCAATTTTTGTGCTATATAAAGACCCACCAGGCTTCTGTCGGGGGCCCTGAATATAGCCGGGGCATAGAAACAAGTTTTTTTTGGACCTCTCCACGGGTAATGCTCATCCGCATGGTGACATTCTGCGTCACCGGGTGTTTATCGCTTGTGTGATGTCCTGGTGGTGTACAACTACCTACCTACCTGAGAGTTCCTCCGAGCAAGGGTAAGAACCGCTGGCTTAAGCAGTTATAGATTCCTTGCTTTGAGTCTTCACATTGATATCATGGACCTATGTTTTACCTCTATTGGCCGGCGCTGTCGATTCATTCCCCTTACTTTGAAAACAAAACACACGAACTGTTTGTTCTGGTTATCACAAGAACACTCTATCATTGCCAGAACAAGAATGCTGCCCCACTACAAGATAACATTCAGATACAGATAAATTCTCGGCTTTAATTCATTGTGAAACATTTGTGATAAATCTTCTACAGAATACAAACTAGTCTGCGCAGTTCCGTGGACTGTTCATACATGGTATGATAACGACTTACTAGAGCTGTTTACCTCCAATGGCTCAAAATGTAAAATGTACCTACAAGTTAAAAATAGCCAATCTTATCGTCCGTTGACGATTTATTTGTATAATGAAAGTTAAAGATCATAATTCATTCTGATTGTGAAGCCGTTGTGCACGGCTGAACTGTGTGAATTTATACCAACAATAAAACAAAAACATAAATGAAGTTAACAGATTATGATGCAAGATGCTAATGAAAGACCTGCAGTGTACATTGATGTTGATGAGCTGAAAACAGTTGACTGTTTTACATATATGTGAGCTTCAATGAATAGCAAACAATAACTGGACCAAGAAACCAACAGCTGGATGAGTGAAGCGGGGACAGCAATGAGCAGACTGACAACAACAACAACACCAAAATAGTTTGGGAGAACAGAAAGCACACGATTTAAACAAAAACTCTTTAAACAAAGAAGACATAAACAATAGATTGCACAATTTGTTGCCTGGCATATTTCGCTGTATCTTGTCAGGTGCTCACTGCAGAAACAATTACATTTAAAAAAAAGCAAATAAGTGAATCCTTTATTACTGAAGTATAATTTCAACAACGATCAAAACATAACTGTTTGTTTTTACCAGGGCAGCAGTAAAGACTGAACCATCTCTTTCTGTATACAGACTTCCGGGCGCAGGTAACGAATCGAGGAAGCTTCGAGAATTCTTAGCGTTCTGCCATTGGTTGACGTAAAAACTCTTTATCTATCAGGCTTGTGTTTTCATTATTTTGCTAAATGGCAGTGAAACTTGGTCAGCTTGTTTGCATCAGGAGAAACCGTTAAATATTTTTCACATGCGGTGCCTAAGAAGAATACTTAGCATTAGGTGACAAGACAAGATCATAAACACTGAGGTATTGGAAAGAGCAGGTATCACAAAAATGGGGACGCATCAAACTGGGGACTGGAAGACAACAGACTGGGAGCACATCAAACTGCAGGCACCGTCAACTGTGAGCACAACAAACTGTTAGCACGACTAATTAGAGGCACAATAAACTGGAAGCACAACACACTGAAAGCATAACAAACTGGAGGTACCGTCAACTGAAAGCATAACAAACTAAAATCATAACGAACTGGAGGCACCGTCAACTGAAAGCATAACAAACTGAAATCATAACGAACTGGAGGCATGGTCAACTGAAAGCATAACAAACTGGAGACACAATTAATTGTTGTCACAGCAAACAAATGGGTCACAGCAAACGGGGTAGGGGATGGGGGGACTTATAAATGCAGGTACAACAAACACTGACTGCGCAGCAAGAAACCTCTGCAAACTGCTGGCATAGCAAACTGGGAGCGTACTGCAAAGAAGCAGCAAGTTAGTATCTGCTGTTTAAGTGCAGCACTCTACCAGATGAGTGTGCAAGAATATTTGACCACGCCAAATGTTTGTCGCGAACAGATAGATGTACAGAAGACACACACACAGAGACATCAAGTAACTGCATACACACACACTCACACGCACGCACGCACTCACACACACTAACAGATATAGACCAGTCGATAAAGTGGTGGAAATGAGTAAAGTCAGCAAATGAACATGTGCCTTGCCTTCAGAAGTATTTGGCATCCAAGACTAGACTTGTATTTTGTAGACCAATCTACACTTACTTGGTGAAGTGGTCAGTATCACACCGGCCGCCTTTACTTCGCAAGACTTTACCTGGCACCCATAAAAGATTGGGTCGGCTTGGGAACCAAGGTAACTCTTGATAAAAAGTCGGTTGCGTCTGAAGAGTCCACTTTTAATTTCAATCCATCTCGTGGCGTTTATTTTAGATTATGCAAACAGGGAACGCATTAAATACTCGGGCTGTTTCTCTGGTGGTAAAGGTAAAGTCGGCAGATGTGAACCAGCGTCATTGCACAGTTATAAACCATAAGTGCTCTGCCACCAGTACGGACAACTGATAAGAAACTGTCCGCTTGTGTCGCCGTTCGCACGTAACTCTGTAGCTACAGCGACGTTCCTCCATTTACCCCAAAGTGTTAACTCTGGTACCCATTTCCTAGATGTTGGGTGAACCCCGGGAACCGCCCGGTTTCGAACACCGACCGTAGCCCCAGCCAGTCGCAGCCGGATTAGAAAACGAGCCTCCTACCGGCTGCGCTAACGCGGCTCCCCAAATTCTTGTCTCTTGTGGTATTCAACGGTACGCAGTATCTGCACCATTTTTTTTTAAAAACGGAGCAATTTGTTTCACCGCTACTGTAAAAGATATTTCGTGTTGAGTGTCGGCTATCTTTAGACACTTTATGATGAGTAAGGCACTCTTTTGTCTAGAGTTAAGTTGAGTTGATTCAAGAACCGACGAGGCGGCTGCGTGGTGTCGAGTCATGGTGTCCGCCTTGAGTGCCAACTGTTCCGGGTTCGATTCCCGGCAACGGCTGGGATTTTTTCACGTGGACTTGGGAGTCTAGTAATGCTCCCTGGTCTCTGGGTAGTGAGATCGGACGCCCCTGTGCATTGTTGTGCATTTGTAAAGTCCCTTTGCAGTTGGAGATAGAAAAGAGTTCCCTAACATCGCTGCCCGGTCAAAATTTGGAGTTACAAAAATAACTAAAGTATTTTGGATCCTCGCCGGTGCTGCAGAGCCTGTGCACTGTGCTTAGCTTTTTCGGACTCAGACTTTAGTTAGAAGAAGAACGGAGCACTTATGGGTTACTACTCGAGTGCCATGATCTTGATCCGTCGAATAAACATAAATATTGTATGATTGAAAGGTGCTTTCTTAATATTCTACCCCAAACAGGGTATATCCACAGGACACGGGACAGTCGTGGGACAGACTGCAATCAGTCGTGGGACCTAGGCTGCACTCTCTCGTGGGACGTAGGTGGGTTGGGGTTAGGGCCAGTTCTACATGTTTTGTGGTCGTTAAAACATCAGAAAACCGGAAACCCCAGTCTTACCACCCTCTAAATTGTTGGTCAGTCTTATAATGTCATTTGGGGTGGGATATTACAAAAGAACCGATTGAACTATATTGTTGTTTGATTTTGAGCAAAAGAAATAATAAAGAATGTGTGCAAAATCACATACATTCTATAATATAATCCTCCTGAAGCTCTATTTAAAAAAGTTTGCATCTGTGAACAAATATATAAATTCGTTGATTTAATTGCAGATTTTGAGGCCCTAACTTACAGCTTAGTTAGTTTATACCTAAATCATGCAACAATGATCGCTGACCAGAGTCGGCAAGGCACTTGATGATAATGATGACTAGATTTAACTGTTTTCTTTAATTCACTCCTTCCGTAGCCTGGCAGCAGTAACTATCTGCAGGTTAAATTGACGTCAAATACTAACTTTCTAGCTGTGTATCCTGTATGTAACTAGGGGATTGCGCTTGATAATCAAATGCTATTTTTTTAAACTATGCAAGTTTATATGACGTGTGACGTAATGTAAGGTGATCACGTGTGACGAAATGATAACACCCAAACCTCCACTACCGAGGATGACTAGCGAGTCTACGGTTTCTAGTCTGTCTAAATCAAAGATTGTCCACTTGTGTCACGTCATGGTACACTGACTAAAAGAATAAGGAATTTTTTTTCACGTCTTTAGGTGTATTGGGCGTATAGGGCTAGCTCTATATTTTATAGACCTATCGGCACTCGTTGAGTGATGTGGTGGATCAACATCACGTCCGCCGCGTTTACTTCCGAGACTTTACTGTGTACCTATGGCTAAGTCTACCTGGAAAACAAAGTCGGTTTTAGAAAAACAAAAGTCAGGCTCTGTATGGACCTGAACTCACGACCTTTGGATTCGCATGCGAGCGACTAACTGCTCCACGACGGTAGCTTCCCAACAAATGTCCATTCTGTCTGTATTTATCACTTGGGGATGTAGACTGATAAGGAAAGGGATCGGGGGGAGTGCCTGAACCTGAGGATTTGGTATGCGTCTGGTGTGGGAGAGTCTAACATATCATACCACAACATCCAACTTGAGAATGGAGGTAGAGGCGGTCACTGCAGGTTTCTGCTGGTTAGAGAACACGACACACACACATACACATGCGCATATCGTGACTGTAACTGACTCGGAAAGCATGATGAGGAAGGTGAGGACAGGCATGCATCGTGCAAAGTGGCATGCTTTGCTTCGAAGGTCACGTGTGAGAAGTATTGTCTGGATCTTTTCTCTGGGGCACACTGGTATGTTAGAAAATAGGCTGACAGACTGCATAACTTGGTGCAATACTGGTGCACGATAAGGAAGATATGTACAGTTCGGAGGAGCAGATGGATCACCACAATTTGATAAGATTGATGCAGCGTAAAGTGACGAGGCGTTCTGTGATGTCAGATTTTGAGGTCGAGGCTCAGTAGGCTTCGCTCTTCTCCTAACTTAAGTCTGAGTCCAGAGAAGCTCAGCACAGTGCACAGGCTCTGTTACTCAGGCGAAGATCCTAAAAAACTTTGGGAAGATTTTAACTTGTTAGGCTACTCTTTTCGATTTCCAACTTTTCCCTCAGATCTTTTCAGTGGTCACACCATATTCGTGTTTGTTTCCTCTTGTAACATAACCTAGACATGACGACCGTCTCTTCCTGATGTTTATGATAATTTGTCTTCCAGCTCTTGACTCTTTCAAAATGTCTGGGTTGCTCTTTCTGGCTTTGTAAAACCACATATCTAAGTTCTCAAGAGATTGTTTGACTTGTTTATTATTGACTTTGCACACACACACACACACATTTACATATATATATATATATATATATATATATATATATACATATATATACATACATACATACATACATACATACACACACACAAACACACAGTTCAGTACCTGTTATGAGACTATCTTAACCTGTTATAGAAGGAGCGTGTGCATAAACGATCTTGTACTTCGTAGGTTAAAACATTGAAATCTCATTCAAGCAACACAGGTTTAAATCCTGACTAGGATGTTAGAAGCTTCTCTGCTAGCTTAACACCCCCCCCCACCCCAATCCTTTACCCCCCCCCCCCCCCCCTCCCCATCGAAGACCGCAGTTACGTAAATTACAATCTCGCTTGTGCAGTTCGTAACAAATCAACTAGTCAACAGGCCTTATATTCTTGAAAACCAAATTGCCCCTCTGGCCTACACCTTTCTAAGAGGTGTTACAATAGGGGCAATAGGGGCATCTAAGGGCAGACAACTTCCCTACTATACATGACATGAACTATCGGTTTGTATAATAACCTGTTTATTCACATCTGAGATATAGCCACAGCTGAACAGGATAAACTAATATCCGGTTTGGCAGCCTGGGTTGGTCTATCCAGAACCCAAGTCGGGTCAAGACTGAAAAATGGCATTCTACAAGGATCTACTACTAAATTTTCTAATTCCAACTAAAGATCCTGTTCGATCAAATGAACCAAAGGCCCAGTCTAATCTTTTATTTAGACAAGATAAAGCTATTTTTCCAAAGATTTATTTAAAACATCAAAACAACGTTTTCACCTTGCAAATGTAAGTAATGAGGATAAAAAAATACTACATAATATATTGTCTGACAGACTTAGCTGAATCTCGCAGGGTTAGTATTTAGTCATCCCATTGTTGGATGCCACTTTTCGTTTTTTTTTTTTTAATCCCCACATTGGCTGTTGCCAGGGGCCACAATATAGCCCGGCCATAATTATGGTCTAATGGCTGAACGCGGTTTCCGGGACTTCTCTACGGGTGATCCTCATCCACATGGTGGCACTTTGTGTCCTCGGGTGTTTATTGCTTGTGTGATGTCCTTAGTGGGGTACGATTTACTACTACTACTCGTCAAGGGCATAATATAGAAGTTTGACCAACTTTATAGAAGATCATTTGTGTCAAAATTGACTGAAAGTACGTGAGACAGAAAGTTGTGGATAAGTAAAGGATTTCCAACGCCACCCGGCATGGACTAAAAGAAAAAGATCAATAAAACAAGAAGTACACATATGAATCCTTCCCGTTCATTGTCTTTCGCTATTGAATATTAGGCCTAATTGTTGTGATTTCGCATCAATTATGTTTAATTTATCTTGAAACAAATTCCGTGAGTGAAATCGACAAGAAATAGCGTCAGCGAAGTCTGGCGTGATTGTGTTTGATTGGAAAGCTGATGCGTGTATTTCTTCCCTGGACGGCTTTTTAATTACATTTTTCTTTAATTTAAAAACCATTATCTATTTCCTGTTTGATCACTTTTGATCTGAGTTAGCAATCACACCGACTTCCGCAGTCTCTGTGACGAACTGGTTAAATAATTCGTCTTGCACTTCATTTCTCTTCTATCGAGCTTTGTCACTCGGTTTGAGATTGTGATACATCTTTCGTAGGGATTGTAGCTGGAGCTACGGAGTATTGTTTTCTGGGTGCCGTCGCAGAGGCTAGACGTTCTGTGGAAAGATACCGAGTCATATGGGTTAAAACACCACGGTGCGATACAATGACAAGGAGTGACCAGTTCGCACGTGTAAGCGTTAGCAGGTATTAATTACACTGGTGAGATTGTCAAGTGATTTTTTCCCTCTTCTTCGCTTCACCGTTTATAGTATGCGCTCACAACTGGTTTATAGTACTAGTAACTGATAGCTTTCACATGTTACAGTTTCTGCAAGAATGGCAAAAGCATACAGCGAGAGTACTTATCGCTGTGTTAAAACACTCTTAACAAATTTTACTTGTTCGACAATTTGTTCGACGTATTTGTAATAAACAGAAACAATGATAATAATAAACAGTACAGTAATAATGAACAGAAACAATAAAAATAATATTAATAATTAACAGTACAATAAAATAATTATAAACAGAAACAATAATAATAATAAACAGTACAATAATATACAGAAAAATAATGCAATGTTCTTTTGCAACGGAAGGTGTAGGCGGCAAATACAGCAGTTGCACGCATGCCTTGTTACTGGTGCGGTAAAGTAGATCCGTTTTTCTTTCATCCTGTTTCAGGAACTTCAGTTCATCTCATCTCACCTGCTGGTTGCCATAATACACTTTTGTGACTTTTGGAAATCTGTCACACCAACCAGCTCTAACAAGGACGAAAATGTCACAACTATAAAACTAACAGAAGATGTATATGTCTAACCAAAGATGAACAAAATGTGGAAAAAATATGTGTTCGAAGGGCGGGCGCTTTCAACCTCTTTGACAAACATCCTGGTATATTTAAAAGCATTCGTGATGTCCATGTTTGCCCTGGGCCTGATTTTCTGAGAAAAACGTCTTTTCAATGAGAATTTTCGCTATGTTTGAATAACATTCAATTTTTTTGTCAACACACTACAGAACGAGACAATTATACAGATATAACTTTTAAGAATAAAGGCGCAGTTTGACAAGCTCCGATAGTTAAATAGGTTGACGTTGAATTTTGTTTTTAAATAATGAGTATCCTTACGTCCTTTTTAGGACGTAATTTTTTGTTATTTGAAGCCCCACTCTGGCTTTTGCCAGGGGCCGCAATATAGGCAGGCCATAAATATGGCCAATTGTCTGAACGCGGTTTCTGGGACCTCTCCACGGCGATCCTCATCCACATGGTGGCACTTTGTGTCATCGGGTGTTTATCGCTTGTGTGATGTCCTGGTGGGGTAGAAATTCATTCATTCATTCATTTTGTTTTTAAATAAAACCTTATTTTCCATTACCATTTTAGCTTATATTTGAACAAACTTACTCTTTCCTTGTTAAAACTGTACAGAACGAGACAATTTTCATAAATAAGTTCAAGAATAAAGGCAAAGTTTGACAATCCCTGAGAGTTACATAGCCTGACCTTGAACCTTATTATTCTGTCTGCATATTTGAAGTGACGGGCGTGTCGATAAGTGTGTACCGCCAATAAGGAAGTACCATGAACCAGATAAAACATTGATAATATATGATAAATTATGAACCTGTGTCTCCATTAACCTGAACCGAGTACAACTAACAAAGGATGGACTTCCTTGACATCGAGTCAGTAAATATACTTATCTACCCATATGGAATGCAAGCAAACGAAAAAATATTTTGCATTTGTATTCCGGTATCGAAGTATCGACTCAAAATATTGCTGTTGTTTACTCCAGTTAATATAATTTATGGTATATTTGTCTGTCAAAAAAAAAAAAAAAAACAATTATGAAATCAATGAATTTACTATGACACTTCTCGTTTCCACTTCCCAAAGCAGAGGGAGTCTTATAAAGACCGTATCTTGTTTATTAGCATGGTCACTCCTTCGGCACGCCTATTTTACTCCAAAGGAAAGGTAGCAACAACATATTTGGAACAAAGCGTGCTTCCACAGCTGCTGGATCCGAAGAGCCCTATTCCGATTGTCCGTCTAGTCAAACAGCCAACCAAGGCTAAGCGCATTGTCTGCTTTGCCCTGGAATACCATTATGATTTCAGGTTGAATTTCCGGCACTACTAATGAAATTCACCCCATTTCATCAGCCATGAGATTTCGTAGCTGTTCTTACAGGCTGTCCTATGTTAGAAAGGTGTTATAAGATGTCTTCCTTCGCCGCCTATAAAGAGCGTGCTGAATAGTGGCTTGGGTTCTTTAGACGCGGTAGACACACTGTCTCCCAGAGGAAAGTGTGCAGCTTTCTTCTCGCAACTCTTTTTCTGTGAACATCAATTGTTTCTGGAATGTGTTGTAATTTTGAGTAGGCCTTAGGTGCCAGTGTACAAGGAATAAATACTGTAGGGGAAGCGTTGACGGCACCACGGTTTATGAGTATTTAATCATTCTTGTTGTATTTATATCCTCTTTGGTGGTAGCTGTCGTCAGTGTTGCCTGTTTAAAACTTTCAAAAGGAAGACAATTACACCTCGCGGTCGACGACATGTGGTGACTTTGGTGAGTTGTACAGAATTTCCTCTTAAGGCAAGACTAGTATTCACCCAAAGGGAGCCGCTGTGTTAAGCCGCTATACATTCGCCTGCCGATTGGAAGGTCGTTTGTTTGGGTCCTGAAGGAGCCAGACTTTTTTCGAAAATGACCTTGGATTCCAGGTCTACCCAAACTTGAATGGGTACGAGGTACAGTCCTGGGAAGTAAAGGCAGCTGGCGTGATGCTGACCCATTACCCACCAAGAACCGATTGGTCTATAAGAATAAACTCCACAGGGGAGCATGTACAGCAGGGGTCTACCAATCATCAGTAGAAGTAACCTCTCGTCGACAAATGTTTCGGCCCACGAGCTCCTAGACATTTTCAGAGAGTGGGCCCACCTGAGTTCATGAAGCTCAGGGTTGGTTTCCCCTACTGCACGAATTACCGGATGTTGTTCGGATAGGAACAAGACGAATTGGTGATTTTGCAGAAGGTACTGTGAGATAAAAAGTCGTCACGGTAGCATAATTAAAGCAGTCTGCATACCTGGACGACCGAGCGGCAAGCTTACGATTGGGATACCGGACACATCTTGGACTTTTGTTAGCAGGTGGCAGAGGAACACTGGCAGACAATTCCGACACGATGGATTTTCAAGGGATGATAAATTCTTTTCCGCTAGACACCCGGACCAACTCACCGAGGCCCGTCCCCTACGTTGTTTCATTGTGTCCAGAGCCAGCTCGAGGCCCTCTCAGCAACCTTGCCCAGCTGTTTAAGTGTCTGTTTGCGTTCATTACCGCGCAATCCTAGTTCTTTAACCACATTGTAGAATGAAGTGGAAACGAGACTTCTCGCTCCCACTTCGACGGCAAAGACTCGTACTGTGTGCGCCTCGTACCTCCTCAGATTGGCTGCAAATCACTGTATTTCTCTAGCTTATACATATGGCTTTCATCCATTCGCGACTCATACGTGACGGTCAGCTCAATCAGGATGAGCTGCCGTTTCTCCGCAGAGTGGAGAACTATGTCAGGTCGCAGGCCCATCTTCCGAATTGACTCAGGGTACCTTTCATGGCCAGGCAGATCAACCGCCAGTAACCAGTCCCTCGCAGTCTAGCATAGACGGAGCGAATGCGCCTTTGTTGATTTTACCTTTTTGACTAATACCCCTAAAGGCGTGGAAAAGGGTCCTTTCCTTATTTTGAAATCCTCAAAAATGCTACTCACCACCCCCCCCCCCCCCACGCAAGCAATTAAAAAATCACTAATAATGGCACGGCTGAATTGCTGAAATGTTGGGCCACTCTTTAGTTTACTCCATACCTCAATACAGTTAGTTACATCGTATGGGGAAGCAACAGGCATCACTTCGATGTCGTCATTGACCGAATACTGACTGGAAAGGGGGCGCACCCGATACGTTATTTCGGGCCCCATGGAGCTAAAAGGTGGCTCATAAAGGGTATACTTGTTTTCTTCTTCTTCTTCTTCTTCTTCTTCTTCTTCTTCTTCTTCTTCTTCTTCTTCTTCTTCTTCTTCTTCTTCTTCTTCTTCTTCTTCTTCTTCTTCTTCTTCTTCTTCTTCTTCTTCTTCTTCTTCTTCTTCTTCTTCTTCTTCTTCTTCTTCTTCTTCTTTTTTTCTTCTTCTTCTTCTTCTTCTTCTTCTTCTTCTTCTTCTTTCTTCTTCTTCTTCTTCTTCTTCTTCTTCTTCTTCTTCTTCTTCTTCTTCTTCTTCTTCTTCTTCTTCTTCTTCTTCTTCTTCTTCTTCTTCTTCCACACACACACACAAACACACACAAACACACAAATATTCTTGTTATGTTGAATATCACGTGTACCTGTTTGATTCTCATACTTAAGAACTGCAGTCATGGAAGAAAAACATTATCTATCCTACCCTGTTACATAACCGGGTAGACACTTTTTCGGCGGCTCACCTGGACTTTACTGCGACCCACTAGCGGGCCGCGGCCTTAAGTTTAAGAACACGTCTATAGAACATGTATGAGGCGCCATTTTCCCACCAGAAAATGAACCTGTACTTGTTAACTTTGTAAGTGGGGTGCCGTCGATTAGGAGTTAATTTGTCGCCATTGCTCGAAAAAGAGACCAAAGTTCTGTTTTTAACCCCCGTGTTTAAACAGTTTTATTCGGATATATTTTATCTCTTGATGAGTGACAACAACAGCTTACTTATGGCAACCAGGATATACACGACAAGCCAGGTAGGGCATCTTTTACCTATACCAGGATACAGTTTGTACGTGCGGCACAAAGTTAGCTACAAGTGTTAGAGAAATCTGTCAATGATCTTCAGTGTCTTGTGGACATAAGGAGAAACGTGTGTCGCTGCATTAGCGGCAGGCACAGACACACAGTGAACGTTTTCTTTCTTGAATCGCGTCAGGCAACGAGAACGCCATTTGTTATTTGTTCACAAGGTGAGTTTATTTAAGAAATAGAAGTGAAGGTCTTTTTGCACGCCATTGGCGCCTCGGGTAAATGAGACTTAACACATATTTTAATAAGCCAATCAGTTGTTGATTAGTGATGCAGCACGCCAGTCGCCTTTACTTCCCAGGACTTTACCTAGTACTAATTTAAGGAGGAGGGGGAACATAGGAGCCGAGGTTATGTTGAAAAAAATCCAGCACCATGCGGACTGGAACCCACAACCTTCGGATGTGCAGGCGATCGTCTAGTCGCTACAGCACAGCGGCTTTTGAGTTTTATGTATGAATACATGAATAGTTAATTATTTGCCGCGTGCACAATGTTATTTTATCATAGTCGATGCCACTGTATATTGGGAATTCCGGTAGGTGATCAGTCCACGATTCAGCAGCAACTTCAAATGTTTTCTCCTGTGTTCACGCATTCGTGTCATTGTTAGAGATTCGCCTTCATCCAGAACGTACAGCGCTGATGATTTCTGCTCTGTTCCAAGCTCCATCTCACATGCGTCCGTCCATTGCATGACAGTTGGTCCGCTCGATCGTTTCTTTCCCGCCGTCCTGGTCAGGTGTATCGATCCAGGTAAGGAAGGTCAAGTGCGATTTCCGAATAACTTCTACCCATTGAAAGCGTATACACCACTGCTGTCTCTGTGAATTTTACGTGTTGAGAAACTAATCTCTTCTCTATTGTGACTCTCATTCCAGTCCGAATATCTTAAGAGAAGTTTTTTTCTTATTTAACAACAAAAAAAAAAAATAATAATAAACATTCCCCGCAGAAACTGAACTTTGGTACTTGGGGAACTGTAAAATACATTCACTGATGCCTATGCCACTAAATCGCACAATTAAATATCGCATTTGTGTGTGTGTGTGGGTGTGTGTGTGTGTTTTGTTTGCCGTAAATGTGGATGGCGCGGTAAGGCAATTGCTAGACGCTGGCCTGCCGCCAGCAAGGTCTTTAGTCTGTATCTTATATCCGTGCATATTTTTTAATAACTGATATTATATATATTTAGACACACACCCCCCCCCCACACACACACACACATACACACACACATATATATATATGAATATATATATATATATATATATATATATATATATATATATATATATATATATATATATATATATATATATATATAGCTAGAGAGAGATAAGAAGAGTTGGTGGGGTTTTATTGCAAAAGTGAATGGCCACTGTTTGAAAAAGAGAGCCACGTATACAATGTAACTACATCCAGTATAAAATTGGAGATAAAGGCAATAATGGCAGGTTTAAGATGGCTTGAGAGCAGAGCAATCAGACATGTTGTTACTGTAACGTACTCACACGTCATGCTCTGGAATGTTGAAACTTGCATCAGAGTGACTTGCGTCGCTTGATGAGATTTGCACCAGCAGGTAAGGCAGACAGATAAGCTAGACAAGCCTATCATGGATTTTATGTCTAGGATATTGTGGTGTGCGAGGTAACGAACAGATGATATCTTAGCTGCTGTGTTCCCTCTGGGCGATAGGCTATTTTATGATCAAGCTGGCATGGTAAAGGCTGAAATGAAAGGGGATGAAATGAACAGTGAAATAGAACAGACAGAGAATCCATGTATTAAAAGACAAGTTTAAAGGAGAGCGAATAACGGTTACGGAAGGTATTCAACAATGAAGGAGGAGATAGGTGGACTTTTAATCAGGTTGCAGCTGGGACTACTGGCAAGTGAGACTCTTCGTTGGCCTCTGAAGAACGGGACTGAGCACGTGTGGAAATGTCACGAGAGCAGTAATGTCGATTCATTCATTCATTTATTCTATTATTTGAGGGCCGTGTTAGTGCAGTCGATAGGAGACTCGCTTTCAAATCCAGCTGCGACTCGCTGCAGCCCACGGCCGGTATTCGAAACCGGGCGGTTTCCGGCGTTGACCCAGTTTCTAGGTAATGGGTACTCTCTGGAGTAAATGGCGGAACTTCGCTGTAGCTACGGAGTTGCGTGCGGACGGCGAACCAGGCAGTTTCTTATCAGCTGTCCGTACTGGTGGCAGAGCACTTATGGTTTATAACCGTGTGCAATGACGCTGGTTCACATCTCCCGACTCAACTTTACGTTTTATTAATTTATTCGTTCATTTCTAAATGATATTGACTCCCAGATTCGAAAACAGTCTTACGACGAATCTTTGGATCTATCAAAAATGCAGACAGCGGGGAATGGAGAGTGAGAAGCAACAATGAAATTCATAATGTATTTAAATCACAATTTATTACTGGCATTATGAAATCTAATAGACTGAAATGGTTGGGGCATAATGAGAGAATGGCAAATGACAGAGAAGTAAAAACAAACTGTATACACCAGGGAGATGAATGGTCGTAGATAGACCACGAGGCTGACCAAGAAGACGATGGAGAGATAATGACCAGACAGACCTGCAAACACATGGTGTCACCAACTGGAAAGAGAAGACCAACCAGAGAGATGAACGGAGACGGGTGATTTCTGTGACAATGAACCTCAAGGGTTCGGAATGCTAAAGAAGAAGAAGAAGAAGAAGAAGAAGAAGAAGAAGAAGAAGAAGAAGAAGAAGAAGAAGAAGAAGAAGAAGAAGAAGAAGAAGAAGAAGAAGAAGAAGAAGAAGAAGAAGAAGAAGAAGAAGAAGAAGAAGAAGAAGAAGAAGAAGAAGAAGAAGAAGAAGAAGAAGAAGAAGAAGAAGAAGAAGAAGAAGAAGAAGAAGAAGAAGAAGAAGAAGAAGAAGAAAAAGAAGAAGATTGACTCCCAGATCGGCCTAACGTAAATGAGCAGGATGGAATAAGAACTCTTGCCCATTCTGAGGTTCTTATAGACATGCCAAGCATCAAGGGCACAGAAAACTGGTTGTGGGTGAAACCCTTAGCCCCTTGAATTTTCTAGGACATTGAAGGGGTTAAATCCTTGTGAGCAATAAAAATAATACGTGTTATTTTTTTTAAATATTAGTAAAAATATTATTTGCTGAATGGCAAGTACGAACAACCAAAACTTTCTGCCGGAGTTCCACTCAATCAGTAGGTCCTATACAGAACGTCGCTCTCTTCAAGGTACTTTTTCTCTAGCCAGTTCTCTAGCTCTTCTTTTATTGCCAATGCATCTTCAGTGTCTTGTAATAGCCCGTCTCGGATGTCAGCCTCTGCTTCGTTTGTCCTGAAACTAAACCCGTGTCGCTGTTCTCTCCAGACCACCATTGGCGCTTGATGTGCTCAATTTCGGCGTGTGTTTAGAGTTCCAATAAATTTACAATGTGGTAGTCTCCCCTTCCTTTTCCTATATCCACACGGTGAGCCACGACCGGCTCCAGTTGACGAGCCGTGCTGCTGACGTCACCATGTCGGGCTAATAATGCGTTAACACAGTGGTTCTCAAACAAGAAATATAATATTTTCGAGAGTGGAGAGGGAAGACAACTTAAATTTTAACTTTTAAGTATCAACATGCCTTCTTTTATAATTTCCTAATTTTTAGCCGACTTTTCTTGATTATTGCCGCGGCACCCCTGGCATACGCTGACGGCATCCCAGAGTGCCTCAATAATCAGTCTGAGAACCGCTACTTTAACGCATTGTTAACCCGACCCGGTGACGTCAGCAGCTGGCCCGTCAGTTGGAGCCTATTGTGGCTAAGCATCTTAACCTTCTGCAATCTTTTCAGGTTGCCAGGGTAAACGAGTTCCCTGCTCTGTCATATTATTGCCGGAGTTTACTGCTGATAAATATTAGAAGGAGGAGAAGAAAGAAAACAAAGGATTGGGGCCTTCACCATCTACTCGTACTTCGCACCAATGATTTCTTTCTTTCTGGCAGCACCTCTGATGTTAGCGTAAGGCAAACGTAGTCGTCCGCCAATGTCATGTGTTAGACCTTCCCAGCATTCTAGGCCATGGTATAAGGCAACAGGGTGAACACTTCCTTCTTCGTTGTGTTTCTACCTCAGTCTTGTCTCAGAATATCATGAACGGTGTCTGAAACTTTTTTTCTAAGGTTAACACTTCCTTCTTCGTTGTGTTTCTACCTCAGTCTTGTCTCAAAATATCATGAACAGTGTCTGCAACTTTTTTTCTAAGGTTAACACTTCTTTCTTCGTTGTGTTTCTACCTTAGTCTTGTCTCAGAATATCATGAACAGTGTCTGATACTTTTTTTTCTAAGGTTAACACTTCTTTCTTCGTTGTGTTTCTACCTCAGTCTTGTCTCAAAATATCATGAACAGTGTCTGAAACTATTTTTCTAAGTTTAACACTTCTTTCTTCGTTGTGTTTCTACCTCAGTCTTGTCTCAAAATATCATGAACAGTGTCTGAAACTTTTTTTCTAAGTTTAACTCTTCTTTCTTCCGTTGCGTTTCTACCTCAGTCTTGTCTCAGAATATCATGAACAGTGTCCGAAACTTTTTTTCTAAGTTTAACTCTTCTTTCTTCCGTTGCGTTTCTACCTCAGTCTTGTCTCAGAATATCATGAACAGTGTCCGAAACTTTTTTTCTAAGTTTAACTCTTCTTTCTTCCGTTGCGTTTCTACCTCAGTCTTGTCTCAGAATATCATGAACAGTGTCTGCAACTTTTTTTCTAAGGTTAACACTTCCTTCTTCGTTTTGTTTATACCTCAGTCTTGTCTCAGAATATCATGAACAGTGTCTGAAACTTTTTTTTCTAAGGTTAACACTTCCTTCTTCGTTGTGTTTCTACCTCAGTCATGTCTCAGAATATCATAAACAGTGTCTGAAACTTTTTTTTCTAAGGTTAACACTTCCTTCTTCGTTGTTTTTCTACCTCAGTCTTGTCTCAGAATATCATGAACAGTGTCTGAAACTTTTTTTTCTAACGTTAACACTTCCTTCTTCGTTGTTTTTCTACCTCAGTCTTGCCTCAGAATTTCATGAACAGTGTCTGAAGCTTTTTTTTCTAAGGTTAACACTTCCTTCTTCGTTGGGTTTCTACCTCAGTCTTGTCTCAGAAAATCATGAACAGTGTCTGAAACTGTTTTTCTAAGGCTGAGTCCAAACCTCGACATTATGCAGGCCTCACCAACCGAGTTCAGATTGGTCTATAACATATGATTCTAGCATGACTTACCCGATATTCTGCTGGGCGTAAAAAGGGTAATTTACTTGAAATTAATCCGGTGAACTGTGGTGAAAAAGCTTAACGAAAAAGGAAAGAGGGGGGGGGGGGGGGGAGAGAGAGAGAGAGAGAACCACGTACACACAATAGACAAATCGACATTTTCGCCGGAGCCTTTCTAGAGATATAGTACACAAAAATAACAAAGGGAAAAGTACTCCAAACACCCGTGCCAACTGATGGACTGATGTTCATTTACTATCACGACAACATAACAATCGATAAACACCCGGTGACACAAAGTACCAACATTCCGATGATAATCACCCTGGCACAAGTCCCAGAAACCATGTTCAATTGTTAGGATATATTAGGGCCCCCGACTATATACGTACTGGGGCTTTACAATAACAAAAACAATAGCGTCCCATATTAGGGTGAAATGGGGACGGGGTCGTGTAATTAAGCTATAAAATATCGGGGGAAAAAAAGTTAACGTGGGATAAAAAAAAAAAAATAAAAATCAAGGAAAAAAAAAAATAGCAATAACATAAAGCCAAGTTTTTAGCCACAGTTTATTGGAGGATTTTGTTGATATGTGTTTACTTGATTTACTTGAGTCGACCCCAAAGTCGGGCTCGTTAGAAAAAAAAAATGATCCTATCATTGCAGTGTAATCTCCATTCTGATATTCTGAGATCACCATATCTCAGTATGGAGGGCCAAGCAACAGGACCTGAAGGTCTGACACTGTGAGACTAAAGTTTCTGAGTTCTGTTAGAACAACAGGACCTGAAAGTCTGACACCGTGAGACTAAAGAATCTGAGTTCTGATAGAGCAACAGGACCTGAAAGTCTCACACCACGAGGCTAAAGAATCTGAGTTTTGATAGAGCAACAGGACCTGAAAGTCTCACAGCACGAGACTAAAGAAAGTGAGTTCTGATAGAGCAACAGGACCTGAAAGTCTCACACCACGAGACTAAAAAATGTGAGTTCTGATAGAGAACATGACCTGAAAGTCTGACACCACGAGACTAAAGAATGTGAGTTCTGATAGAGAACATGACCTGAAAGTCTGACACCACGAGACTAAAGAATATGAGTTCTGATAGAGAACATGACCTGAAAGTCTGACACCACGAGACTAAAGAATGTGAGTTCTGATAGAGAACATGACCTGAAAGTCAGACACCACGAGACTAAAGAATGTGAGTTCTGATAGAGAACATGACCTGAAAGTATGACATCACGAGACTAAAGAATGTGAGTTCTGATAGAGAACATGACCTGAAAGTCTGACACCGTGAGACTAAAGAATATGAGTTCTGATAGAGAACATGACCTGAAAGTCTGACATCACGAGACTAAAGAATGTGAGTTCTGATAGAGAACATGACCTGAAAGTCTGACACCACGAGACTAAAGAATCTGAGTTCTGATCGTAGACAAACAAGACCTGGAGTTCTGACACCATGAGACTAAATAATGTGAGTTCTGATGGTAGAGCAACAGGACAAGCTCAGATACCTCGTTCAACCTCTAAGGAAGTTATAATTAGGGCACCAGTAACGGTCATACCGGTCATGTTTAACCTACAGTCATAAACGGGTGCCCTAAATTTACCTGCGAGTTCAAAGGCGTTTCTGGAACTTGTACCTTGGTGGTTCTCATCCGAATAGTGGTACTTTGTGTAATGGGTGTTTATCTCTCGTTGTGCGATCCTGGTGGGGTTGAATGTCAGTCAGTCAGTCATGATTGTTTGCCATTGCTGTGGACTAGATCAGGATTACTGTTATTACAGACAACGACAGCAAGTCAGATAAACACAGGGGCTGCATATATGTAATTTACACACGTGATTATGAACAGGGCGGTTTGTGTTATGTCTTACGTTTCAAGGAGCATTACTGTTGTAGTGCGGCTGCTTTATGCTTTGCTTTGTTTGATTATCTATTGTATGTTTCTCATCTGTCTTGTCTCATACCTGTATGTCTTGTCTGTCTGTCTAGCATGCCTTATTTGTGCCTGTCTTGTCTTCTGTCTTTCTTATCTCTTGTCTGTCTTATTTGTGGATCTTTTGTTTGTTGTCCGCTTTGTCTCTTGTCTACGTCTCTTGTCTGTTTTGTTTCTGGTTTGTCTCGTTTCTTGCCTGTCTGGTGTCTTGTCTGTGTCTGTTTTGTCCGTGTCCTTTTCTGTCTTCTTTGTGTCGGTTTTGCCACTAGTCTCTCTTTTGTCTCTTGTTTGACTTTTTTGTTGTTGTTGAGGGAAAAAAAAGTGGGCGGGGGGGGGGGGGGAAGTCTTTTGTTGTGTTTTGTCTTGTATGTGAATATCAGTCAGACGTATCTATGTCTGTCTTGTTTCTCATCTGCCTTGTCTCTTGCATGTATGACTTGTCTGTCTGTCTTGTGACTATATGCCTTGTCTGTCGTATCTTTGTTACTCGTTTCTTGTCTCTTGTCAAGCTGATCTATTTGTCTGTCTGTCCTACCAGCCGGTGAGTGTCTGTTTTGTTTGCCATGTCTGTCTTGACTGCATATCTGTCTAGCTTGACTGCTTATCTTCCACTCTGTCTACTATCGAACGTGCTTGCCCCTTTGCATGATAAATAAGTTTGCAAGAAATGATGAAACAGGTAATAATAAGAGGACACGCTATTTTGATGGTAGTCTGGTAGTCTTAGTTTCAGCTTCATAGCAAACGGGTCGCCCCATCTTTGCTCCGCTCCTGTGCCAACGAAAAACACACAGAATGTTTATCACAGTCCCTTGTGGAAAGATTGACAGACTGCTGTCTCATCATATCTAGCATGCACATTAAAGCATACGGTAGCCATCCTAAGTGCTAACACAAACAGTCCGACATTAGTAATGCAGTTCATCATTGATATAGCAGAAGTCACCAACAGATCAGCAGTTGCACACGCGATCAATTTTAATAACATACGGGCACCACCAACATTGCGACGACAGGAATCGCGCCATTACCTGAATCTACAATTCACACCACCACGTTGGTCACAGTCAAAAAAAAACATTCCAAATGAAAACCGCAGCTCACAATGTCACGCCATGCATTCAACTCAGAAGCTGGGCGACGAAACTATATCCGGTCTACAAATGGAGCAAAAATGCATCGGCCACAATCCGGCAGAAGCAAACAATGTGCCTCGGATCCAAACAGTGGCCCTGCCTTGTGTCCATTTTGACCGAAAGTCCATTTTGATGGGCTTATCGGTTCCCCAAGGATTGGTCTATTTATTTACTGTGTTGGTTCTGCACTCCCGTTTCGATTCGTTTCGTTTTGTTAGAAACAAATATGAGACCCTTTACCTTCCCTACCATGTAAGTGACAATGATTGTTATTATTATTTTTATCATTATTGCGTACTTTAACGTGGTTTAGACCCTTTGTTTGTTTGTTTTAGTATCCAGAAGCCATGAGTTGTTAACCCTTAGGCTCGGTATTATGGATATTGCAACCTTTCGACCTTGATTCCATGATAAATACCGTAAATCTGGGAGAAATGTGGCTTTTCTGCCTACCCACGGGAGTGAACCCGGACCACAAGGAGTTCGTCACCCGGTCACCGCGCAATCCGGTTTATCCAACTATGCCAGACAGCCGGGCGGTTTAGACCCTTTAAGGCCGTAATTTGTACAAAGGGACTGAATCCTCTCTCCTTTGATATGTCTTTGTGTCTGCTTGCCCTTCCCCCCCCCCCCCCCCAAAAAAAAAATCCCCACCCCGCCCTCTTTTTGTGTGCGTGCAAAAGTTACCTGCCCCCGTACTAATTTTGTTGGAATAGATAAACCTGCAACTCCATGTTATTTATTTATGTACCCTGCCCACTTACAAACACGAACACACAGCATGTGTATGTGTGGGTGTAAGTATTTGTGTGGGTACTGTAAGTGTGTCGGCTTTGTGAGTAAGTCGATGCGAAAGCTTCGCTTCGTAATGCCGGGATGCCGAGTTCGATCCCAGCTGCGGGCAATGCGCCTTGCCTTGGTTTCGACAGTTTTATCAAGAAAGCCGACCGGCAATGGCAAACTACTGGACGTAAATTTGCCAAGAGAAACCACACAACAGCCAGTGACTGTTAGGGTTAGTTCTGCAACGTCCTGTAAAGGATACTCTGTCACTGTAAGTGTGTAAATTATTCAGAAGTTAGAATTTCATCCCGGATGTAAGATTGACACTTGAATCTATTTATCTAGTTAGCCTTGAGGCAGGATGACGTCTGCAATACAAACACTTATTTTTTTTATTCTGCTTGTATTAACAAGTTTCGAGACACATGACAAAAGGCATAGGGCACGTCTTTCAAACAAGACGCATCCGTATAACAGACATAAGCAACAGAGACATTTATAGTGCTAAGTATATCGATCAGGTAGGTACATCATCACAGGGTTATTTTTCTTCTACTGTCATGTATCATCTAACAACTTGGGCCAAGCTTGTGTATCATGTGACATCTCTAACAGCTCCTTCAGTTTCTAAATCATCATTTCTGATGTCTTTTCTTCAGTTATGTATGTTTTAATATCCGTTTATTTCTTTGGCATTGTCTTTTCCATAGCATGGGCACGTCAATTATACTATTTTTTTTCCTCAGTGCGTTCTAGCCAGCAAGCGTATCTTTTCTTCACTTGTTGCTGGTTTATAGTCTCTCTCTCTCTCCTCCTCCTCTCGCAGTGTTTGTGTGTATGTGTGTGTCTGTGTGTGTGTGGGTGTATGTATATATATATGTGTGTGTGTGTGTGTGTGTGTGTGTGTGTGTGCGCGCGCAGACACCAGTTGATAGCTATTTGTAGTTTGTTGGTAATTACTTTAGCCATTCAAATGAATCTGTTTCATACAAAAGTACTGATTTTACGATAAACTTAACTAATCGAAGTTCGGTACGAGGTTCAATTTCCTATTCGTTAACTGACTGCTTGAATTAATCGTGAACTTTTCTGGTGGTGGACTGTTAGTGGTGGCTGCATTTATTTTATTTGCCTTTTCGAGTTTCAGTATTTTGATTGCACTGATCTATTTATCAATAGTGTTTTTTTTTTTTTTTTAAATGGCACAGTTAAGTACAATGGATGGGATTCCTACTGGCAGAGAAACAGAACAATTAAAGGGGTAAATCATTAGTAGTGATGTTCCAGCCTCGACTAACGACTACGGACTTCTAATTTCTTTTGGTTCTCATATATTTCTGCTTGTCATGGAAGCTCCATTTTGGCTTTAAATTCCCCCCCCCCCCCCCTCTCTGTCTATATTCTATTACACACAGAAATAGCAGATGATGGGAAGCTCTTGAAGGCTCTGAAATAGCATGAAATATAAATTCCCCTATATAAAGTGGGTACAAATCTCGAAAGGACCCCCCCCCCCCCCCCATCTCGTCGGTCGAGTGATTTTACAGGGGATTTTCCAGGACACTCCTGTAGTCTAGGGGTATCATGTCAGCCTCGTTTTGATCCTTTCAAGCACATCCACCACCGACGACATTTACCGTCAATGAGCGTAAAAATGACGTCAATGATAAGATACTCACAAAGCCTCGCACTTTCGGCGTCCCCCCCCTTCCCCCCCCCCCCCCCCCCCCCCCGTAGTAGTTATTCCCTTTACAGTGGCCTTCGTCACCTAAGACCTAAACTCAACCAAAACACATTCGAGAAGCCTCAGTTGTTCACAGAAAAGAGAGTTGCAAAAAGAACGCTGCCCAGTTCCGTATGAGAGACACTGTGACGACCGAGTCAAACGAATGCAGGTCAGTTTTCGCAATGGTATGTATAGACTAAAAAGGAAGGCATCTCATAACACCCCTAGAACATATGACAACTCGTAGGAACGGCGACAATATCTCATGCCCGAACGAGATGGGAGTGACTTCCATGATTAGTATCATTATGTGCACTCCTAATAGTGAAAGTGAGAACTAGAGTTTAAAAGACAGTGCAGACTGATTGCTACTATACAACACAAGATGAACAGGGCACTAGAACAGAAATAAATACGTGTGAAATGCACTGTTTTCGCCAGATCACTAACAACACCAGGTCCTGGAACCCGCACGGGGAGATGCGGATTGAATCCTACGACCTCTAGTCTGCAGGCGAGTGCCAAGCCAACACTAATGCAGCTTCTCCACATTAGGAAGCAACATGTTTATTTTAATTTGTGATTTTTCAGGGGAATTCAGAGCAATCAAGTCACTAGAAATGACAAGAATGATACCAACTGGGCCAAAAAGAGCCAGAAGAGAGCTTTTGATCCCTGCACAGAATACATCAGGCGAAAACACCACTTGTTAGATTATGCCAATGATAGGAGACACTGATGAATGTGTGGAATGACAATTTCCAACGTTTGGAGAGCACAGACAACTATTCTGGCCTACTCCGGCCCCTTTAGGTGACAATTGCTATGGTGATACAACATCCTCAAGGTGTCTTCTGATTTGAAAAATATATTTACGTTGATGTGTGAAGATTTGGAGAGCCGCAGTAGGCTGTAGAGCCAACCCAAAGGTTTTGGCATCGACTCCGCCTTGAGGCAGATTTTTCACATACATCTAGATCAGGGGTGGCAACCTGTTTTGGTCCACGCGCCAAATTTAGAATTACAAGCCTGGTGGCTCGCCGTATTTAAAAAAATCGTTTGTAACATAACACTCCGATTTCCCCGAAAGAGATTTTTTTGGGGTCTGATTTTCTATGATTATAATTCCTCGCTTCGCTGTGGCCAAACACACCCACCCATTGCACGTCTATATATTCCTAAATGTGTCTGTTCAGAGAAAAAGAACGGCAGTCGAGTTTCATTTTCGCACTGAAGTCCGCCGATAGACTGTTTAATGTGTGAGTATGTCCGCAGGATAAAATATTTGGCTACATGAACTTCTGAATAGGCACTGTTTAGACTATCACTTCTCTTGATGTTGATATCTGAAATCCCTTTTTGCATAAGAACGTATCCTTCGTGTTCTACAATGTTATGAGCTCGAGGGCCAGATTATATAGGAGTTTAACACCAGTTAAGAAGAAGAAGAAGAAGAAGAAGAAGAAGAAGAAGAAGAAGAAGAAGAAGCGTAGAAGAAGAAGAAGAAGATTGAAAAATAAAACCCATTTTTTGTAAGAAGGGACAGAATAAACAAGAAACACGAACGTTTCAAACTACTGTTGGTCATTCATAATTTATCTCCCCTTCATCTTGAATACAACCATCGCTAGACAACATACATGACGTTGGTCGAATGCAGGTTGTATTATGTATACTTTAAATGTGGAATACCGTCTTTCGATTTGAAAAAAAAAAGAAATATCTGAATTTAATCATATTTTATTTGGTTAACATTATGCTATCAATTTCAAATATAGATTTATACCAAATAAAACGAATGGTAAATCGTAACAAGGCTGAGGTGAGTTCGTATAGTAAAAGACATGTAAAATCATATCTAGTTTCGTCCTTCTCAGGACGATATTTTTTGTTATTTGAAGCCCCACCCTGGCTTTTGCCAGGGGCCGCAATATATGCAAGCCATAAATATGACCAATTGTCTGAACGCGGTTTCTGGGACCTCTCCACGGTGATCCACATCCACATGGTGGCACTTTGTGTCATCGGGTGTTTATCGCTTGTGTGATGTCCTGGTGGGGTAGAAAGTCAGTCAGACAGTCAAAAGACATGTTCCCACGCCTTTGGGCGTATTGGGCAATAGGGCTAGACCTATATTTAATAGACAAATCGCCATTGGTAGGTGAGGTGGTCAGCATCACGTCGAGCGCTTTTACTTCCCATGACTGAACCTGGTACTTACTCATGACTAGGATAAAATGGGAGCCAAAGTCATTTTAAAAAAAAATGTCTGACTCCGTGGTGACCTGATCCCACGACCTTCCCATCCGCAGGCGAACGTCTAGCCGCTAAACCACAGTGACTTAGAAACGCTGCAAGTTACCAACAAGAGTACAATTAGAATTGAGAAAACATTACCTGCTTAGGACTGCATCTGACACCTGGCTAGTGTAGCCAGTACTGTAGTGTAGCCTGTACAATAGTACAGCCAGTACTATAGTGTAGCTCATACCGTAGTGTAGCCCGTACTGTAGTGTAGCCCGTACTTTAGTGATGCCAGTACTATAGTGTAGCCCGTACTATAGTGTAGCCCGTACTGTAGTTAGTCCGTACTGTAGTGCTGCCAGTACTATAGTGTAGCCCGTACTGTAGTGCTGCCAGTACTATAGTGTAGCCCGTACTATAGTGTAGCCCGTATTGTTTTGTAGCCCGTACTGTAGTTAGCCCGTACTGTAATGTAGCCCGTACTATAGTGTAGCCTGTACTGTAGTGTAGCCCGTACTGTAGTGCATCCCGTACTGTAGTGTAGTCCGTACCCTAGTGTAGCCCATACCGTAGTGTAGCCCGTACTGTAGTGCTGCCCGTACTATATTGTAGCCCGTACTGTAGTGTAGCCCGTACTGTAATACTGCCCGTACTATAGTGTAGCCCGTACCGTAGTGCTGCCATTACTATAGTGTAGCCCGTACTGTGGTGCTACCCTTACTATATTGGAGCCAGTACTTTAGTGTAGCCTGTACTGTAGTGGTAGCTCGTACTGGTGTCCTAATTGCGACATATCTGGTGAAGGATGTACTGGGTTTCTGGGATCTACCTTGTTGGTATGTTATTCAGACTTAGATTTTAAATTACAGCCCGTACTGTAATGTAGCCTGTACTATAGTGTAGCCTGTACTGTAGTGTAGCCCGTACTGTGGTGCATCCCGTACTGTGGTGTAGCCCGTACTGTAGTGCTGCCCGTACTGTAGTGTAGCCCGTACTTTAGTGCTGCCCGTACTATATTGTAGCCCGTACTGTAGTTAGCCCGTACTGTAATGTAGCCTATACTATAATGTAGCCTGTACTGTAGTGTAGCCCGTACTGTGGTGCATCCTGTAGTGTAGCCCGTACTGTAGTGTAGCCCATACCGTAGTGTAGCCCGTACTATAGTGTAGATCACACCCTAGTGTAGCCCGTACTGTAGTGCTGCCAATACTATAGTGTAGCCTATACTATAGTGTAGCCCGTATTTTTTTGTAGCCCGTACTGTAGTTAGCGCGTACTGTAATGTAGCCCGTACTATAGTGTAACCTGTACTGTAGTGTAGCCAGGACTGTAGTGTAGCCCATACCGTAGTGTAGCCTGCACTGTAGTGCTGCCCGTACTTTTTTGTAGCCCGTACTGTAGTTAGACCGTACTGTAGTTAGCCCGTACTGTAATGTAGCCAATACTATAGTGTAGCTTGTACTATAGTGTAGCCCGTACTGTAGTGTAGCCCGTACTCTAGTGCAGTCCGTGCTGTAGTGCTGTCTGTACTATATTGTAGCCAGTACTGTAGTGTAGCCCGTTCTATAGTGCTGCCCGTACTATAGTGTAGCCCGTACCGTAGTGCTGCCCGTACTATAGTGTAGCCCGTACTGTAGTGCTACCCTTACTATATTGTAGCCAGTACTTTAGTGTAGCCTGTACTGTAGTTGTAGCTCGTAATGGTGTCCTAATTGCGACATATCTGGTGAAGGCTGTAGTGGGTTTCTGGGATCTACCTTGTTGGTATGTTATTCAGAATTAGATTTTAAATCTTAGAGGTTTATGGTCAACTTTTTAATAGCAGCTCGGATGGGACAATCTGGTCATTCAATCGAAATCGGATGTACTGGGCCAAAGGCTCCCTAGCTCTAAATCGCTGCCTAGCTCTAAATAACACACAACGTGCAAATTGCTCTTCAATGACGAACAAAGACAAGAAGACAGTGCACTAAAGATACTTGGCATGCCAGAAAGTTAGAAAGATCTCAAGTGCCTTTCTGATGATCTATTGTGGGATCGATGGGCCGACAGAGATGCTTGATGATAAGTACATCAGCTCACTGTTTACTTATTATATACTTATTATTTAGTATTATTTTTACAATATCATACAATAAAAGTTAGTGATGAATTAATTGCAAATGTACAACATTTGAATATCTATGCCCTATAATAAACAGCAGTGGAGACTGTTCAACAGAAGTCAAACGGAGGATGGCTATAGCAACATAAAGATTACACAGCATCAAATGTCTATGGTTAAGCACCAACGCCTCAGGTTGAAAATTTTAAGGGTAAATTCCTTTTTGTGGCAACACTTGGATTAAGTCGTGGACTACCTCGAGGTCAGTAAGGAAAAAAATATGTGCTTCTGAGCTTAAATGTAATACACAGATTCTCAGAATGCATTACGGTTCGCTGAATAAATAACAAAAGAGTAAAGTTCATTTTAGAAAAAAAAAAAAAAAAACCATTACAGATATAGATAATAAATACGAAAGAGAACGAGAAGAAGAATACTATGGACCTAAACGATCTAAACATCAAGAAAGATTTACTAGTAAACTGTAGCTTTTTTTGGAAACTGAAATATTTTGGCCATATCAAGCCCCACGACGGATTGAACAAACTGTAGCAGCAGGTGTGGTGCAAGAAAAGATGGACAAGGGCCAACAAGCAGGAAAGTGGGAACAGAATACAAGGAACTAGACACCTTGGGCAGGAAAGTGGGCACAGAATACAAGGAACTATACACCTTGAGCAGGAAAGTGGGCACAGGATACAAGGAACTAGACACCTTGGGCAGGAAAGTGGGCACAGGATACAAGGAACTAGACACCTTGAGCAGGAAAGTGGGCACAGAATTCAAGGAACTAGACACCCTGGGCAGGAAAGTGGGCACAGGATACAAGGAACTAGACACATTGGGCAGGAAAGTGGACACAGGATGCAAGGAACTAGACCCCTTAAGCAGGAAAGTGGACACAGGATACAAGGAACTAGACACCTTGGGCAGGAAAGTGGACACATGATACAAGGAACTAGACACATTGGGCAGGAAAGTGGAGGAGGCAGGAGATCTGGCGACAGAGCCAGTTATTTTCAGACATGCTGTGATAAGAGCGACGTTCTGTAAAGAACCTGTTACATGATGAACATTTGAAACAAACTTCCGTTGCTGCGGCAGTTATATGAAAATCTGGTCTGGTGGCAGACGCTGCAAGTTGGGCGTGGACATTTTGGTAATGATTTAAACTGTTCTCTAGAATACCAACAATATTGATTGACTCTTTAAATTAAAGTTCTGTGGATTATTAGCATATTCTTTATGGAAGATCAAGAAACGGAGGAATATGGAGGTGAAGGGTAAGAGAATGAGGAGGAGAAAGGGAAGAAGAAGAAGACCAAAAAATCGCGTTAGAGAGTATCATGTTATTGTTTTGTTGCTATGATTCTAAAATGTAATATACTTTTTGCATTCACAGATCTAAGAAGTTTGTAAATATGGCGGACGAAAAGAAATTCTCGCTGGACATGAAACCGGCGACTAACGGTCATTTAGACGTCGTTTATGGTAAGCATTAAATGAATACGATCCATTGGTTGTTCTTCCTCATGTGTTCTTCTTTCCCATTTCATTCGCACTCAAGCTCTTACATTAATATCTCTAAATAGAGTAAAAGTGGGCTCTCCTTTGAATCACCTCCCAAAATGGCAGCATGCCACATTCTGGCCATAAAATATCCAAAAATATCCGAACGACGGTGTTTGCGTATATCTAAAATACGGACTTTCTGCCAAGGAACAAATCGCGGCAAAACTAGGATTACTTGACAATATGAACATTGCACACGGTAGTAGTAGCAGACGATAAATACCGACAGTTTCTGCAGACAATAGTAGCAGCAGACGATAGGAGCAGACGATAATTTTGAGCGTTTCTGCAGACGATACTAGCAGATAATACAAATGCTCTGACAGGGTCTCGGCGATACGTTACTTGCCGACCTGCTTCTGCGAGTGTGCCTCACCGCAAAGAGTATCCCCCGCGCCGCTATGCGCGGCGCGGATGTGGACTAAATTAGGTGCATGGGACTCACGAGTACAGTAATTGAAGGAAGTTGCAGGAGATGCGGTAGCTGCCGCTCTTGAGTCCCAGCCATCTCCTGCAACTTTCTCCAATTACTGTACTCGTGAGTCCCAAGCACCTAGTTTAGTCCCCATCCGCGCCGCGCATAGCGGCGCGGGGGATACGCTTTGCGGTGAGGCACACTCCCAGAAGCAGGTCGGAAAGAAACGTATCGCCGAGACCCTGTCAGAGCATTTGTTTCGTTATCCGGAGCCGGCACATATATTTTTAATAGAACTGACCCGCATTCGGATATTTTTTGATATTTTATGGCAAGAAATTGGCCAATTTAGCTCTCTTTCGAACGCCATCATATTAAAGCCGCTATTTGGGGGGTTGATTCAAAGGAGAGCCTATGTATGTATATACATACGTTTATATTATACGGAGTTATATATATATATATATATATATATATATATATATATATATATATATATATATATATATATATATATAGTATATTGCGTGGATTTTTATTGTGGTATGGGCCGTCGCAGGTCGACCCAGCCTAAAATGGAAACCAGATGGCTGTCCTGGGAAAGAAGAGACGGCTGGCGTAATGCTGACCACATTACCCCCCTAGTGCTGATAGCCTGAAAAAATATGGGCACTCTTCCCATATACCCGATGCGCCTAAAGGCGTGACAAGGGATCTTTACTTACTTCGTTATATATAGTATATATATATATATATATATACGTGTGTGTGTGTGTGTGTGTGTGTGTGTGTGTGTGTGTGTGTGTGTGTATAGTGCATACCAGCTCCCTTCCCAACAACCTTCACTAGGTACTAGATTAACACTCAAAGCCACTAGTTTTGGTGCAATTAACATTTCTTAGCCAACAACCCCCCCCCCCCCCCGCCCACCCCATAAATGGGCGCATGGATGCACATTTTGTAGGCGTTTGTCTTTGCTAATCTTTGCGGGTGTTTATGTGTGTGTGTGTGTGTGTGTGTGTGTGTCCAATGTCCCTTTCCCACGCCTTCAGGCGTACTAGGCATATAGGGCTTGACCTATATTTTATAGACCAACGAGCACTTGATGGGTGATGCCGTAAGCATCACGACGGCCACATTTACTTCCCAGGACTTTACCTTGGTACCCACTCAAGGTTGGGTCGACCTAGGTGCCAAGGTAATTTTTGAAGGGAAAAAAAGTCAAGCTCCGTGAGTACTCGAACACTCGACCTTCCGATTCGCAGGCGAGCGTCTAGCCGCTACACCACTGCCGCTCCTGTATATATGTGTGTGTGTGTGTGTGTGTGTGTGGGTTTGTATTTAGTATTAATATATTACACGATGTATAGATGAAATTTGTGTGCTATACACACAAGCTCACACAGACTTTTTCTTTCTTGACAAAGCCTAGTTACCACTAGGCTTAAGGCCACGTAGGTTAAGGGACACCATGGAGGGGGGAGGGGGTAGAGGGGGATAGACTTATTGCCCACCTAACAAGCATGTCGTATATGTCGACTAATTAGAGGTGTTTCTTTTGAAGTGAGTGCATCTGCCTAAGAGGTCAAAATAACCAACAGTCTGCTTTCAAATAAGCCAGTTCTGTAAAACGGATGCCAAGTTCTGGTACAAGACTTTAGTCCAGAAGTGGACGAACAGACAGAACTTTCCACCGGAGTTTACTGCCGATGAACGGGAATAAGAAGAAGGTTTGATGCTCCAGTGACAATCTCTAATACATTCTCAGACAACATCTTGAGACTCCCTTATTTGTGACCTGTTTCTATCTACAGAGGAGAACAAGCCCAAGATGGACAAGAGGACCATTCTGAAGAACGTCTTCGTGGTCAGTCTCGGCTTCACATTTCTGTTTACAGCTTTCAACTCCATGGCCAACTTGCAGACTAGTCTCAACAAAGAGGAAGGTCAGTGTGTTACCGTTCAACTGTCTAGTCACATTGTATCTTACATTTAGTACTTCTTGTAACAGGGATCTCCTCCAAAACATCAATGGGCAGCACTGAAATGAACAACTACAGAAGGAGAGATGAACAGACCTTATCCACACCATAGATGGATAAGAGTGTATACAGATTGTTTAGACAAGAGAGCAGTAAGAGACGGAGGAATGCCCAAATGGTTTAAAAATCAACCAGACTGTACCAACAGGTTCATATTCCTCCAATTACAGAGTAGAGACAGAAGCACTTCTGGAGGCATGTTTTTTTTTTTTTCCTGAATGGACAACAGAACAGCAAATATAGCAGAGTGGTCTTTCTGACTGATGCTATGTCAGTTCTATAAGCAGGTGTTAACCCAAAAGACACTCAGTTTGTAGACTTGACTCAACGGCTGATTCACTTAGGCTCTTCAGTAGAACAATCTGTACTGCAATGGATTTCAGGTCACTAAGGCTTGAAAGGCAATGAAATAGCGGACAGATTGCCAGAAGCGGCAGTGACATGGCACAACCAAATAGTGACTAGCCCACCAAGGGACGAAAACATTAATACAATCTATTTTCCAAGAAAGGTGGCTGGATACACACACACACCAGATTTTCTCCCCAAGACTCGCTTCATCGCCTCTCTAGAGAGGGACAGTGTATTATATTCAGACTAAGGACTGGGCATAACAGACTTCGTCAACATATGTTCAAATTTTTTTCGGTATAGAAAACACGGAGACGCGTCCCTGCAGAGTGGCACACGAAAATGCTGAGCATGTGCTCAAACACTGTCATCTGTGTGCTTACATAAGAGACAATACACTTTAGCTCCATACCCCAGGCAAAAAGCCGATAGCCCATTTTAGGGCTGTCCATCCACCCCACCACCCCATATGACAGCCGCCCAGCCAGAACTCAAGAGACTAACTGCAGACAGACCAACCCACCACGGCCAGAAGTCAAAACAGGCAACAAGAAATACTACCTGAAGTTTTAACCGGAAACAAAGCAAAAACTCAAAACCTTATGAGATATTTACTTGAAACGTCACCACAATGTAACCAGAAGAGCCGGGGGCTGATCTCACCGGTCCTAGGATAAACGCGGTCATCGTGAAAAAGTCAATCAAACAAACATTACACTTATTATCTTCCAGTACGAACAGTCAGTATATATTTATTAAAGGCGGGTTCAGGAAGCGTCTGTAAGCTTTCTAAAAATAGCTAAAATATGTGCATTTTGTTTCTAATACGTTGATAGCGTGTGTAACGATATTACTATTGACAAGTACACGTAAACTTTTATCCACTGATTTATGCATGTAAAACATACACCTAAAGATTGTAAATCTGACCCATATGCAGGCGTTGGAGCGTGGAGTATGTCCACCATCTACGTGTCCCTTATTGTTTCCTGCATGTTCCTGCCAAACTTCATCATTGCCAGATTGGGTTGTAAATGGACCATACCTCTGTCCATGATTGGCTACATTCTCTTCATGTGTGCCAACTTTTATGCTGTCAAAGGTCAGTTACGTGTACGTTACTTGTCATAATTAGTCTTCTTATTTGTCTTGTTCTGATTCTTTTCGTCGCTCTGTTCATCTTGTTGTTGAAATTGTTGTTATTGTTTTTGTTGTAGTAGTAGCATTAGTTGCAGTTTAGTAGAAGTAATAAAAATAATAGTAGTTGTAGTTGTGGTAGTAGTAGTAGAAGTAGTAGTAGTAGTAGTAGTAGTAGTAGTAGTAGTAGTAGTAGTAGTAGTAGTAGTAGTAGTAGTAGTAGTAGTTGTTGTTGTTGTTGTTGCTCTTCTTCTTCTTCTTCTTCTTCTTCTTCTTCTTTCTCTTCTTCTTCTTCTTCTTCTTCTTCTTCTTCTTCTTCTTCTTCTTCTTCTTCTTCTTCTTCTTCTTCTTCTTCTTCTTCTTCTCATATATATATATATATATATATATATATATATATATATATATATATATATATATATATATATATATATATATATATATATATATATATATATATATATATATATATATATATATATATATATATATATATATATATATATATATATATATACTGTTCAAAAAACGAAACGCATAGTTACTAAAACGAACAAACATACTTACAATTTTTACATTCTGCACCTCTGTAATGCAGCAAGTGAAATTTCTTTAATTTCGCACAAGAATACCTTGGGGTTCCACTAATCAATTGACACCTTTTTTGCATCTGGGTCACGATAATTTTTAAGCGTAGGTCTTTCCTGTTAGTATAGTGTGTGTGGCCTCCTCTTGTGTGGCTCAGTTACTAGCATCTCCTGGCCATAGATGCGATCAGATGTCTGATGTGGGCCTGTGGGATGGCTACCCATTCTTCCTGGAGTGCCTGGAACAGATCACGACAATTGGCTGGAGCAACGTTTCGGCGACAAACACGTCTTTGCAGCTCATCCCACAGGTGCTCAATCGGACTCATGTCTGCAGACAGGGATGGCCAGGAAAGGGTTTCAATTTTATCGGTAGCCAGGAACTGCATGGTCGGTTGTGCTGAATGGGATCTGGCGTTGTCCTGTTGAAAAAAGTATATGTTGGTATCCCAAAATGGAAGGACATGTGGTCGAAGAATTTCATGGACGTATCGTTGTGCATTCAAGCTTCTTTCAATGTGCACCAATTGACTCCTTTCGTTGTAACCGATTATTCCCAATACCATTAACCTCCACCACGGTGCAGCAGAGCTTCATCAACACAATTTTGGGCGAAACCTTAATTTGGTCTATTGTAGACCCTAAGCCATCTATCATGACGCTGCAACAAAAAGAAAGATTCGTCACTGAACCAGACACGTCTCTATTGATTGTAACTTGCCCAGGGACGATGTTGGCTGGCCCAAAGAAATCGATTTTGGCGGTGGCGACGCGTAAGGACAGCTCTTTGGTGTGATCGTCTATCCCAAAGTCAAAAATCATGCAGTTTGCTTTGAACAGTTTGATCAGACACATGACGTCGATGGGGCAATGCCAGTGCAGTTGAGGAAGCTGTTGTAAACTAGTCTCTGAGGTGACGAAGCCAAATAAAGCGATTCTCCGCTGCTATTGTCACTCTGGGTCGTCCACTGCGATGTCGGTCTGCAACTAAATCAGTGGCTTTGAACCGGTGCCAAAGTCGACTGATGGTGCTCTGATGCACGTTTAGATGCCTGGCAACCTGACTTTGACTTTCTTCTGCCTGCAATTGGCCAATAGCAATATTCCTTTGATTTATCGATAGAGGCGCCATTCATGACTGCTTGAAAATGAACTGATCGTTTTGGTGTAGAGTTATCCTTTTATAGGGTTTCAATTGCGTACACAGTGAATAGTGTTCACCGCAAATCGTGTTGCTTTCTCGTGTGCGCATCACGAGCTATGCTCACAAATATGGTCTTAAACACAACTGACCACTGCGTTGTAACGATTGCAAAAACCCACCCAATTCACGTCAATATGTCCACTGGACACGGTAAACATCATTTGAGTCTGCCTTTCACATACATGAGTACGATATTTTATTTACAAACTAATAAAAACGAGCGATCGGATAACTATGCGTCCTTTTTTAACAGTATGTCTGTGTGTATATAAGTCAGTTGCGTATCGTTTACAGGGCGTCGGAAACAAATCCAGCCTTTTTTTTTTTTTATTTTATTTTTCTAGGCAAGTTTACGTCCAGTATTTTGCAATTGCTTTCTTGACGGTCGGCTTCTTCAACTGTCGAAACCAACGCAAGTCGCACTGCCCGAAACTGGGATCGAACGCGGCACCCCGGCATTACGAAGTGCGTTTGCAACACCTAAGCCACAGACACCGTCTGTGTGTTTGTACATATATATATATATAAGTGTGTGTGTGTGTGTGTGTGTGTGTCCGTGTTTGTGGCTTAGGCGTTACAAACTTAGCTTCGTAAGGACGGGGTGTCCGGTTTGATCCCAGCTGCGGACGGTTTGTCTTGCCTTGGTTTCGACAGTGGTACAAAGAGCTGACCGTCAAGGCAATGGCAAACTATTGGACATAAAATTTGCCTTAAAAAAATCACAGAAGCAAAAACAAAACAAAAATTATTTATGTGGTTCTGCAACCTCCTGTAAAGGATATGTAACTAACTTTATAGTTGTCGTTGTTTGTTGTTTGATGGCGGTCTTATTCGTTTTTCCATCCCTTTTATGGAGTCTTTCGCATTATTCTTTGGAGTTACACTTCTTACCTTGCGAATAAAGTTAGAAAAGGAAAACAGTTAATTCCTAAACTTGTAACGTGTACAAACCACTTAGAGTGAGAGAGAGAGAGAGAGAGAGAGAGAGAGAGAGAGAGAGAGAGAGAGAGAGAGAGAGAGAGAGGAGAGAGAGAGATAGATAGATAGATAGATAGATAGATAGATAGATAGATAGATAGATAGATAGATAGATAGATAGATAGATAGATAGATAGATAGATAGATAGATAGATAGATAGATAGATAGATAGATAGATAGATAGATAGATAGATAGATAGATAGATAGATAGATAGATAGATAGATAGATAGATAGATAGATAGATAGATAGATAGATAGATAGATAGATAGATAGATAGATAGATAGATAGATAGATAGATAGATAGATAGATAGATAGATAGATAGATAGATAGATAGATAGATAGATAGATAGATAGATAGATAGATAGATAGATAGATAGATAGATAGATAGATAGATAGATAGATAGATAGATAGATAGATAGATAGATAGATAGATAGATAGATAGATAGATAGATAGATAGATAGATAGATAGATAGATAGATAGATAGATAGATAGATAGATAGATAGATAGATAGATAGATAGATAGATAGATAGATAGATAGATAGATAGATAGATAGATAGATAGATAGATAGATAGATAGATAGATAGATAGATAGATAGATAGATAGATAGATAGATAGATAGATAGATAGATAGATAGATAGATAGATAGATAGATAGATAGATAGATAGATAGATAGATAGATAGATAGATAGATAGATAGAGAGAGAGGAGAGAGAGAGAGGGGGAGAGAGAGATAGATAGATAGAGAGAGAGAGGAGAGAGAGATAGATAGATATATAGATAGATAGATAGATAGATAGATAGATAGAGAGAGAGAGAGAGAGAGAGAGAGAGAGAGAGAGAGAGAGAGAGAGAGAGGGAGAGGTATAAAGAGCGCGAGATAGAACATGGAGTGGATGGATAGAAAGTTAGGTATCGAGACGGCAGGAAAAAGAATATTTGCCATCACATAAGTAAATATCGGATGTGACTTGAGGGTGAATTCCACGTCTGCTTATTACCTCTTTGAGTCCCAAGGAATGCATCATACCTTCATAGGTTCCTACCTAGAAGCCCAATGAATGCAAGTTGCGCTGATTTTATGACTCTCTTTACTATCCCCTGTGCCCGTGATGCTAAACATCCTGGGACTCAGAGTTAAGTACATAATAGACACTAGTCATTAGTCACACATATATATATTTACATCTACTTTCTGTTCCATCAGATAATCATAAAATAGTAATTAAAAAAACGTAAAGGTCCCTTTTCCATGCCTTTTACGCGTACAGGGCATATAGGGCTAGACCGATTTTTTTATAGACTAATCGGCACAAGATGGGTGATGTGATCAGCATCACGGCAGCCGCCTTTACTTTCCGGAACTGCACCCGGTACCCACTCAAGGTTGGGTCGACCTGAAAGTCAAGATCGTTTTTGACAAAAGTCCGGTTCCGCCAGGGAGCGAGCCCACGACTTTCCGATCCGTACGCGAGCGTCTAGCCACTACGTCACGGCCACTCCCAATCTTAAGATACCTTTTTATGAGTGTATATAGCCATATATTTCTCACACTAATGTTTATTTGCTGGATTTTGTTTCAGGAACCATGATCACGGCATCAATCATCCTTGGACTTGGCGCTGCCCCACTCTGGTCAGCAAAATGTACTTATCTGACACAGCTAGGCGTCTGGTACGCCAAACTCACCTCTCAGGACCAAGATGGGATCATCAATCTGTTCTTTGGCTTCTTCTTCCTTTTCTTCCAGAGCTGTAAGTTTTCTTTTTAACTGATGTCAACCTGAACAGTGATTCTTTAAACCAGTGTTCCCAAACTTTTCTTGGTCGCGGCGCTTTTTTTTTTTTTTTCTCAATTAATTGTTTTCCACGGAGCCCTAACCTAACTAAACGTATGACTATTCGTTTCTTGGTTACATTAATTACGAAGCTTTTACAATAAAAAGGTCGCGCCTGACTAGGGCGCCGCGGCGCACAGTTTGGGAATCACTGATTTACATTATAGTATCGGCAGTGTGTTTCATTTTATTAATACTTGTTAATGCAGCCATTAAAGTTGTGACTGACCGAGTGGTTAGACACACAGGCTCTCATTTTGGGAGAATAATGTTCAAAGCTTCGACATTGTAACGGAAATTTATTTCTGTCTTGGACAGAATAAGTATCATAAACTAAAATTTAACATCCGGACCTGCAAAGACGTCAACAGATATATAATGAGACAGACAGTCCGCCAAACAGACCACAAAGCTATTAGACGCATACAACATACCAACCAACTGAGAGACAGATACATCCTTAGATAAACTAACACGCAGTGAGTCTGATAGACAGACCCTTAGACGAATATAGTATCACACAGGTTAGTAGCGTATCCTTTACAGGACGTTGCAGAATCAACCCCAACAGCCCCTGGCTGTTGTGTTGTTTTCCTAGGCAAATTTACGTCCAGTAGTTTGCCATTGCTGTCTAGACGGTCGGCTTTCTTGATACAACTGTCGAAACCAACGTAAGGCGCGTGGCCCGCAGCTAGGATCGAACCCGGCATCCTGGCATTACGAAACGTTCGCATAAACTTAGCCACCGAGCCAACTAGTATCACACAGACTGGACAAAAAACAGCACGAGAAACTAAGAGACAGAAACACAAAACAGACCACACAAGGAACTGACATACAGCTATAAACACAAACATTGTCTGAAAGCCAAAGATGTGACTCTTAAACTGTTACAGCGCAAATCTGGGGCAATCTGATCTCCTCGCTGGTGTTCACTGCAAAGGAAGACAACTCAACAAAGCCCGTATGTGGATCCAAGTTCTGTCCCACTGACGCCGTTTCTGGGAACGTCACTTCGAACTTCGACCAGGCAGATACAAAGGTAAGTTCACTGGCTACTTATTAGTTTCTCTGAATGGGTAGAAAGCGTCCGGAAACCGCAATTATCCTGCCTCACTGTGATCTATCTACCTAGATTCTCCAGCGTGAAAGGTAATGAGCAAGCAGAACAGCTGGCAAACAATGCACCATCACATACATGATGAAGCATGGACAGGGCATAGATCATCAACACTGTACAGACTAGGTTAGCGGATAATTACCATTCTCTGGCACTAACGTCGGTGTTTGTGGTTCAGGCGTTGCGAACGCGCTTCGTAATGCCGGGGTGCCGGGTTTTATCCCAGCTGCAGGTCCTGCGCCCTGCGTTGGTTTTGACAGCTGTATCGAGAAGCCGACCGTCCAGAGGCAATGGCAAACTACTGGCCGTAAATTTGCTTAGAAAAACCACAGTGCCAAAAAATACAGGGGTTGGTTCTACAATGTTCTGTACAGAATACGCAACTAACTTTAACTGACACTAATATGATTGCATGATACAGGAGTAAAGCATGTTTGAACACGTATATGCCGCCTTCGAAGTCTATATATGAGAAATTATAACGAGCTTCTTATGGGAACAATCAGTAGAGGTACCAAGGAATGGCTGCTGCGTCGGGGAACTCAGCACTCATGGAAACGCCTAATATGCAGTGACGTCGATTGTGACAACATCTACAATTAGTTTGTTAGTGGGTGAATAAAGAGAACAGTCCAATCGAAAATTGAGGCAAGAGAAGAATTTACTAAAAAAGTATATTTAGTGTGGTACCTTTAGGGAAATACATTGCAAATCAGAATACCAAAATATCTGGACATCTTGTCAGCAGCTACACCAACTACCAATACAGGTACTACATTTAAGAAGAGGTGATGAGACAGCAAGAGGATGCCAAAGAAAAATATGGACTGACGATATTAAAGACCTTGTAAGTAACTCGAAATGGCAAAATCCAGTTCCACCACACCTCAAGTTTGTGTGTAGATTAATAAAACGTATCAAAAGAGTCACGGTAAAGGAGAAGAATATAAGAAATTCGGTGCTTTATTAATATCATTCTCCAACCCGGGGAAATCTACAGGTCACGGGGCAGTCTAATATTTCAGGGGGTGGTAGATGGGGTGCATGCAGTCGTAGGACCTAGGCAGCATACAGTCGTTGGACCTAGGCTGCACTCTCTCGTGGGACGTAGATGGATTGGGGTTAGGGCCAGTTCTAAATGTTTTGGAGTCGTTAAAAGCACCAGAAAGCCGAGAAACCCAGTCTTGCCACCCTTTAAAATGTTAGACTGCCCTGTGACGTCATATGGAGGTAGTATATTCATAACGCACCAGCAAGTCTATCATCATCGTCGTCGTCAACACCATCACCATCATCATTTGACCTGATTTGGGTCAATAATTGATGTCATAGAAATCAGGATATTTCCGTAAGAGCACCGTTCTCATCTTCAGCAGCCAGCGAAGAGCTCCAACTCCCGGGGTGCCAGATTGTGTGCCCGTCTCGCTTTTTCTGAGCATAGAATGTCGACTCCTGGTCCCTCTCCGCTGTACCTTCCTCTCCAGACCTTAATAATGTATTTGTGCTTCCTCATCATTAACTTGCTCCTTGACCATGTCTAGCTTGTCCTGCGTCAATTCACCATCCAGTTGTGCTAAATCAACCAATTTATCTGCCTGTTCGTTTCCCAACACACCTACATTTTTGGATAAAGTATCCAAAAGGTGCTAACTGCCCGGGACTTCTGAAGCGATGCTTGCCACTCTTTACAGAGTACATACCATTAACAGTGAGTTGTCATGGTTCGGCATCTTCAAAGACTGCGGATAAAATCTGTGCTTGTGTCCGTCCATGTTAAGCTGTCAAGCCACACCAGATATTACTCTGTGTCTTTTACCTTCTCTTTCCCCAACACGTCTCTCAAATTCCAATACATTTTCATGTCTATTTATCCACATATTATGCTAGTGCTAACAAACACCTGTTCTTGTCTTTTACCTGTTAGGTGTACACGGTGTGTGGCATCTACCTCGGATCCGCCGTTATTGCCGCCATCATCGTGTCCGTGTTCCTGGACAAGATTGTCCTGGACAAAGAAAGCAGCGCCGAAGACAGGAAGCTGAGCCCCAAGTTGCTGGTGTCCACGTTCAGACACTTGTTTTCTTCGCCTATACAGCTGATGTTGATTCCTATGACCATCTACAGTGGGGTAGAACAGGCCTTCATTGGAGGTGATTTTACTAAGGTAACTAGGGTTGATGCATCGGTGGATGGACAGCAGGAATGATGGGTGAATAGATCAGTGAGTGAATGTATTAACAGAGTGATGGATAATTGCACAGACAGACAGACAGACAGACCAACCGACCGACCGACCTCCGACCAGCCTGAGAGGCAACGATCTAAGAGTCTGCATGTAAATAAACTAAATCTTTAAAACGGATGTGCACGCAACACGCAGGATCTGCAACAAGACTAAAATCCAGACATGGACACACAACCAGAAATGTCCGCCAGACTTTACAACCGGCGAACGAACGACGAAACGAATAAGCGAACGAAAAAACGAACAAATACTTCCAGGGACAGTACCTGGTGCCCGTTTTAGACTCGGTAGACCTCGGAACCAAGAGCAATTTTGAAAAAAAAAAATGCCCTGATGCAGATTTGAACCCTATAATTTTGGGTCTAAACCAGTGACATAAATAAACATAACAATAAATCAGCTGTTTAATCTCCGAATTTATCTCTTTTAAAAAGATTTTAATAAGTTCTGTTTTGTTTGTTTGTTTGCTGGCTGGTTGGTTTGTGTAGTACAATGTTTGCCTTAGACTTTAAATGTTTCCTCAAAAGCCAGGCTATTTAGCCAAATTTACTCTGTGGCCAACATTTTAAAAACTAGAATTATTACGGTTCAGAGGCTGAAGCTTCAGGGTAAAAAGATAATTAATTCAAAACAACAGGCAGCGATCCGTGGGTCACTTGCTAAGCCTTCGCGGGCCAGAGTTAGTCCGCTGACCGCTAGTTGAATAGCTATCATATACGCTATCGGGTGACATTTTTCACATACACGCTTTGTGGATCACAATGCAAATTCTTCTTCTTCTTCTTCAGCATTCCGAGCCCTTGAGGTTCATTGTTGCAGATATCACCCGCCTCCATTCATCTCTCTGTTTGTCCTTCTATTTTCAGTTGGTGACACCTACTATTTGCAGGTCTGTCTGGACATTATCTCTCCATATTCTTCTTGGTCTTTCTTGTGGTCTACGACCATTCATCTCTCTTGTGTTTACAGTTTTTACTTCTCTGTCATCTGACATTCTCCCAATATTCCCCAACCAATTCAACATATTAGCTCTCATGATGCCAGTGATCAGTGGTAATTTTAACAAATTATGAATTTCGTTGTTGCTTCTTACTCTCCATTCCCCGGTGTTTGCATCTTTGATGGTTCCAAAGATTCGTCGTAAGAATGTGTTTTAGAAAATGTGTAATAAGGTTTCATCTCTTTCAGCTGTGCTCCAAGTTTCAGAGTCATAAAACACGACTGGTCTTATCAACTTTTTATAGATATTGATCTTGGTGTTGTGAGACAGACACTTTGACGGTACCTGATGTTGATGCAAATGGTGACAAAATATTCCAAAAAAAAAAAATTATTTACTTAGAGTCTGTCACGAGTCCCAAAATAACCTTACAGTTAAACAGGACTTACTGGGTGTATCGTTTTAGTGCATTGAATTTTGTATCAAATTAAGTAGTACAAGCCTGTACTATAAAAACAGTTTTCCAATGTTTTATTTTATTATTGTTGGAGAAAGTAGAAAGGTTGTAGAAGTCACAAAATAAAAGATACATGAGCCGTGACGTTATAATGATTCTCTGTTTCTTTGACGATTGTCTACAGGCCTACATCAGCTGCACGCTGGGGATCTGGAACCTCGGGTTTGTGATGATATGCTACGGTGTAGCCGACGCTATCTGCTCGATCCTGTTTGGGCGACTGGTGCACTACATCGGACACATACCCTTCTTTATTCTAGGTATGTAGGTGTCGTTGTTGTCTAGGGTGTGGATGTCATGTTTGCTGGGAAGGGACACTGGGTCCAGATTTACACATACACACACACATATACGCGCGCACGCACAGGAGTCGCCGTGGTGCAGTGGCTAGATGCTCGTCTGCAAATCAGAAGGACGTGAGTTCGAGTCCAAATGGAACCGGACTTTATTCAAAAATTACCTTGGCTCCCAGGTCGACCCAGCCTTGTGTGGGTACCTGGTGCGATCCTGGGAAGTAAAGGCGACCGATCTGGTGCTGGACACATTACCTATCAAGTGCCGATTAGTCTTTAAAATATAGGCATAGTTCTATATGCCCAAACGCCTAAAGTCGTGGAAAACGGTCCTTTATTTTTTTTCACTTTTACACATACACACGCACACACACACACACACACACCACCCATGCCCTCACACAGGCATCGTATTATGTTATAGTCAGCCCAAATTGAACATTTCACCACAACAAGTTCCACACTATCAACAGCTTAAACCATGAGACAAGGCGGTATCAAAATCTTTGGTACTAATCCGCAACGTGAAACATTTCTTGTTTTTTGTGTGTGTGTTATATATTGACCTTGGCTTCCAGGTCAACCCAGCCTAAATTGAGTATCAGGTAAGATAATGGGAAGTAAAGGCGTTGTCGAGATATTGACGGTTTATGCAGACTGGTCTATTCAAGTGTGTCTAGCGTCCAAAGTCAACTATGCACTAGCGTAAAAATACGAGGATAGTTTATCATACCCGGGCAAGTTTCCGGAGGTGTATAGGAGATACATAGATGATGGCGTTGGTATCACTGAAATGTCTTTGGTTGAGCTTGACCAATTTATTACTTACACCCACAATTTCAATCCCGCTATCAAATTCGCCTCACTGATCTCCACCACTTCAGTAAACTTTCTTGACATCAGTTATCATCGATTTCCCGTGTCTGAAGACCACAGCCTACTACAAACCCACGGATTCTCAGTTATCTCCTCTATACGTCTTCTCACCCACTACCGTGTAAAAATTCTATTCCGTATTCACAGCTCCTTGGACTGCGCAGGTTGTGCTCTAATGATTCTGACTTTTTTGATAAATCAGTTGAACTTCTTGATTTCTTCCGTGCCCGTTTCTATCCGGAACACATTATACAAAGGGCGCTAAATAAAGTTTTAGCAATCATCAGGAGAGATGCTTTCCCTGCCCAACGTAATTCCACTAGTAATGGAACCAAATTGATTTTAGCTTTTCACCCTAACAATGTGGTTGCTTCCAAAGTTTTCTTTCGTCATTTGGACATCCTCTGCTCTGATCCGGACACCAAGATTATCTTTAGTAAGAAACCTAGATTAGTTTATAGACGAGACCGCAACCTTAAAGACATACTTTTCCGAAGCCGACTCCCACCGATCCACACAGCACTTCCTTTCGGAACTACTGAATGCTTACGCAGCACGTGCCAGACATGTCCTTTTGTTGTCCAGACTTCTTCGGTCAGTTTCCCTAATGGTTCTTTCCAAATTAGGGAACCTTTTATTTGCCAATCCCGCAACTTAATTTATGCAATTATCTGCAAACGATGCAGCAAGGCATACATTGGGGAAACTGGCAGGAAGCTAGCTGATCGTTTCCGGGAACACCTCTGCGACGTTGACAAAAAGACACTTAAACCAATCCCTCTCCATTTTAATAGCTCTGACCGCAGAGGTAAAGACGATAAATCTGTCACAGCATTAAAATCTTGCTCTGGTGATCATACTACGCGCCCCGCTTTGGAAAATCGGCATATCCACGGCATAGGCGTTCTTAGTCCAGGTATTATCAATATCCAACATACCTTCATCTAAATAGTTCTACTCTTATCACATTTTAAATGTTAATTATTTTTTTTTTCTTATCTTTTTTTTTTTCATATTATTACTCTATTCGATTTCTTATCAGCCAGTATCATTTATATATCATTAACATTTGTATTTCTTTTATTCCCAGTATTATATTATATAATAACAGTACTACTGTTTATTGTTTTTGTGTGACTATATTTTTTTGCTATCGTTTGTTTTATTTTAATTCATTTATTCCACACCACATTTTTTTAAACGTTGCTCACGTCACCCCTTAGAGTTCTACATACTCTCATCTCCTCGTTGTTACGTTTGTGTAGTTCACTTATGTTTGAAAAAGGCCACCCTGTCGAAACGTTACGTTGTGTTGTTTTGTGCCCGTTTTTCAGCTTTCCCATTTTGTTGAGCCTTTTAGTTAAATTTCTCTGGAATTCCTTATTTACCACAAACTGAACGGACGTTTGCTAAAAGTGATAGATGCTGCATCAGTAAAACTCTACTATATTTTACGTTATGTAAACAGAAAGATCACGTGTTCAATTTGAAGTTACCATGATAGTCACCTAAATGATTCTGAATTTCCGGCGGATACATGCACAGCAACTCGACAATCTAGTTTATGCATTTAGCATGAAAAGGTTTCATGTTGTGCTTCACTATTTGTTGATTTGACTCTGTAGTAATGCACCTGACTAGATCAGCGAATTATGCCAGGCAATAAATTTTGCAAATGTATTGTTTGTGTTCGGAATATTTACATTTCTTTTGATTGTTTCTTTCTTTCTCTTGATTGCGCACTATTATATACTTGCTTTGATAGTATGGTTACTTTATAAGTTCATCTGGGTGTTGTTTATGTTAATGTTTTGTTATTAATTACGCTGATGTTAACGGTTATGCCCGTCTGTACCTTGCGGGTTGCGAACGCAGTTTAATATCCTGGGATACCCAGCTCGATTCCATTTGCGGGCGACTTAACAGCAGACCGACTAGAGTTGATTTTGACAGGGGTTAATAGAGCCGACCGTTCACTACCATATGGCAAACCGGTGAACGTAAAACTGCCTTTAAAACACACTGCCAACAAATGCTGGCGTTGGTTTGGAAAGCTTGACAAAGGATGCCCATCAAACTGGTGTCACCCTTAAACCACGGATGCTTACGGGAATATAATCCGGGCCAGATATGTTGGTGAATGTTGATTTGTACAGGATTCCTAGATCATTCTAATTTAAATACTTTGAGCATTGAAATTTAGCTACCTCAAACCTTACAATGTAGCTACCTCAGACAATGCAATTTAGCTACCTCAAACCCTATAATGTAGCAATCTCAAACAATATGCAATTTAGCTACCTCAAACCTTACAATGTAGTACCTCAAACAATGCAGTTTAGATACCTCAAACATTGCAATTTAGCTGCCTCAAACATTGCCATTTAGCTACCTGAAACATTGCAATGTAGCTAAATCAAACATCGCAATATAACTATCTAAATAATTGAAATCTAGCTGTCTCAAACAATGAAATGTCTCTACCTCAAACATTGAAATCTTGCCACCTAAAATAATTGAAATCTAGCAACCTGAAACTGTGAAATCTAGCTGTGTCAAAAATTGAAATCCAACTTTCTGAAAGGGGCAAAATTTGAGTCACTTCAAGTGTCTCACTGTGTATTTAAGAATTGAAATGATTAAATCGGTAACCTATGGTATCTAGGGCTTGTTATACTTGTGAAGTTGTTGAACAACTGTACGTGTGTGTGTATGTGTGTGTGTGTGTGTGTCTGTGTATCTGTCTGTTTGTATGAATGTGTGTGTGTATGTGTGTCTGTCTGCATGTATGTATGTAGGTATTCACTTTTTAAAATGTGTAGTATCGACCTCATAGAAAAATATCCGTGTTCTAGTAGAGCCATTGTCTGCTACAAATATATCAATTTATCGTTCTTACTTTTTTATTACATTCACTGGTTTTAGTAAATGATTTTATGAGCTCTTTATTCATACACATTGAAGTTACACATCAAACCGAGTCCACCAAGCCGTAATCACAAAATCTACTTTGTTAATGGAGGTAGTGCAGACGTTTCACCTTTCCGCTTTCTTTAGAACCAGCTGCACACACTTCTGATTGTAACTAAGAAATTAAATGATGTTCAAGGCCCATTGGAAGCGACTGAATAGTGTGGAGGCTCATTACAACATTATGATCTGTAGAAAATGGTGCAACAGCAAGTGACCAAGTGATTTGGCAGATACACACTCATAGAAAAGGCAAGACGGACATGTCAAACTGCCACTGGTAACACCAGAAGTGGAACTCGTCATTGGCTGTTGTGGATTGGATTGGCGTGCTTATGGGAATGTCCCGACCGTTGTGATCTAGGTTCTTGAAACTTAACTCACCACCAAGCCGTTTTTTTCTACGATAACTCTTGCCTCTCGCTCTGCATCTTTCCTACATTACAATATTCAAAGCCTTTAATTTTCTTCTCTGTTATTAATGTCCTGTGCTTGTTTCCGTTTCCTGTTAAGATAAAGCAAGCTCTTATAACCTGCTACAGCAGTCTTTACAGCTCCCATCTTTTGCTTAACCTGTTGTTCATTAGAGGCTAGAGGAATATATTTTCTGGTTTCAGCGTTCGTGACACATGGATCTCTACAGATTGCGTTTCTCTACTGGGTTCCCAGTAAAGACGAGCCAATTGTATTCTACGTGTCTGCCGCCCTCTGGGGAATGGGCGATGCCGTCATACAGACACAGATTAACGGTAAGTGCAAGGCACACAATCCTGGTCATTTAATGTTGTTGCTCAAAATAATTTCTTCAGATGTGCACGAAAAACTCAAGTTACGAAACAAGACTGAAGTCAAGAAGTAGACGAGCAACCATAACTTTACACGGGCGGTGGAGGCAAAGAAAAAGGAGAAAATAATTTTTAATGCCATGGTTCGAGTCTTGTTGAAAACCAAGTTGTCTTGCCTGAGTTATATATGGCACAGAGAGCTCCTACTTTTGCAACATTTTATAATCTTGTCTAACTAGATTTCTAAAAGTAAATTCAACAAGGTCGCATACGCCCCATCAATACTTGACTGTGCAAATGATTACTGGCGTCGACCTGCCTGGTTTCGAAAAGTACCCAGAATCAATGCCAAAGACCGGCATTAGACAATACATGGTCCTGCACTCTGCTGAAAAACGACAGTTCATCCTGATAGAGCTGACCATGCCGCACGAGTCGCGGATGGAGGAAAATCTCCCCTACAAGCTCGAAAAGTACGGTGAGCTGGTGGCCAATCTGAGAAGAGATAAGGTGTACCAAGTAAAAATCATCGCCATCGAGGTAGGCAGAAGAGGGCTTATCTCCACGTTCACATACAATGTACTAAAGCATCCGGGTTTGCGAGGAAAAGTGCGTAAACAGGCGCTAAAACAACTGAGCAAAGCTGCGGAAAGAGCTTCGAGCTGGTTTTGGACGCAACGGAACGTCGCGCGGAATGGACCTAGGTAGACTGGTCAGAGCTCCTAGTGGAAAATGAGCTTTTCATTCCTAAAAGCCAAAGTATCCGATAAATGTCTGTCAGTGTCTATCTACAAAATGCCAGAGTCTAACTTCCGTCCAAAAAAACGACCGTAAGCTTGTCATTCTGGTCGTAAAGGTAGGCAACTAATTTGCTACCGCAGCTTCAATGTATAACACCAGATCTCACAATACCTGTCACCATTTCGTCTTGTCATCACTTCGTCTTGTCCCTGTCCGAACGTCTGATAAAATGCAGCAGATGATGTCTGAGGCCTGGAGAAAAGAACCAAAGTAAGGTCTCAAACAAGACTGACATAAAAAAGAAAACAAAAGCAAGGACCGGTAAAAGAGCAGATCGATTAATTCTGTGATGACTTTTAAAGACTTGGGTGCCCTGATAACACCTGATGGAAGATGTACTCAAGCATTTAAATGTAGAGTATCTCCAGAAAAGGTATCATTTCTTGTTCAGCTGAGGTGTGAAGGACAATTCTCAAGAGGTATATAAAATTTCTATCCTGATATACGGATGTGAAGCAGTGACATTTGGCCGATTAGAAAATAACTGCGGGGAAGCGGCCTACAGATGGTTATACAGACGGATGGCAAGGCCACCCTAGGCCGATTAAAAAAAAAAAAAATTAAGAATTTTTGCAAAGAAATTTTCAAGTCCTTCGTCTGCCTGCTAGTTGCCTTAGTCACCTGCATAATCTGGAGAAAATATCCAAATGAAGCTAACTACCAAAGAGCTTACAAGCGATGTTTGTCACTCTCAGCGGAGCATACCTGTCTCCCTCTTTCTCGTCATGCGTTTATGGGTCTGTTACCTTCACACCATGTGTGTGTGCAGCTGGTTTTCAAGCCAACAGAACGCTGCAGTAATTGCCTCCACCTCGATTCTCAAAACCAGATGTTGTGGTATCACATGCCAGACTGTGTTGCTCTAAAGGACTCCATTCACTTTTTTGATTGCAGGAGTTTTTGACAGTTCTGTAGGTCGTCAGTGCAGCTAGGAAGTGTCGTTCTGTGTGTGACGCCCTAAGCAGGCGAAAAGCACATTGAGAAAACCCCATGCAATGAAACCAACATCTCGCATTTACACTACATTTAGACTGAAATAATAAATTGTGAACAAACTTATAAAAGACAGCAGTAATTTATCTATAAACTTCTGTCGTCTCCAGCTCTGTACGGACACATCTTCCATGACAAAGCCGAAGCAGCTTTTGCCAACTACAGACTCTGGGAGTCACTGGGCTTTGCCGTGACCTTCGCCTACAACGACTATCTCTGCACAGACACCAAGCTCTACATCTGTCTCGGCGTCCTGGCTGCTTCCGTCGTCTGCTACACAATGGTGGAAGCAAAGCTCTACTACGATCATAAAAGGTCTGCAGATATCTCAGTTCCAGGGAAATAGAAAACATAACATACCTATTTTGTATGTCTGATTTAGGCTGAATATGATCTGGTTTCTCCATGTGAATTCGGGGCAAAGCTGAAGATAGCTTTTTTAATGTGAGACTACGTACACTTTTTAATTAGAAGAGCTCGTTGACTTAATAATTGACCGTGTTTGCGAACATTTATACGAATTCAGTCAAAACTTTGTAGGAATTCTGATGATCCTTTTGTTGTGTTAACTCACCCGCAGCATTCTTACAATAACTTGCGTATCAAGTAGGAGTCACGGTACTCCTTGGTTAGACGCTTGCCTACCTATGTAAAGGTTTTGTGTTCTTCTTCTCCTTGATGTTCTGTTTCTTATATTTAGGTCACACTGTCAGGTGGACTGCCTCTATAAACTCGCATGCCTGTTGCAGGGGGTCCACAGTTCTTCTTCATCGCTTGCTCTGGTCGCTTTGATCTTGGGGTCAGGTTTCTTTTTGTAGGTTAAGTATAGTGGGCAGAATGTGCTCGTGTGCTTGTGGTTTCGCCTGAAATGCATACTGTGGGAACTGTATTGTCGTCATTTATGCATGTGTTAAATTACTGCTTCTGTTGAGTCTGCTTATCGTATCTTGGTTTGTTCTCTCCGCGATTCCTTGTAGTTCCCCTTGATACATGACTGCATTTCTGGCGGTCTTGAGTTCAAATCCGTACTAGTGGAATCTTATGTTTGTGTCTATGAGAGTTATTGATTAACATTGGTTTCTAGATCATTAACTGGGTCCCAGGAAAAATTAAAGCAGGTAAAGACAGCAAATGGGCTGTTGACCACATACCCAATCCAACGTCGGCTGTTCTATACAAACATAAGTCTAGCCCAGTAAGAGAACAAATTTAAGGAGTCCAGGAAATCTATGAATATTTCATTTGATTGTTCACTGCAGTGATGGGTTGTCGAGTCAATTACAGTTGAACTGTAAGTACTAATTCCATCTCCTGTCTTCACCACCCATGGCTGGAGGGTACACTAGGCTATACTTGATTTAGCCGCGACAGATGACCTAGTTATAACTTCTTCAGATTTGGAAGACGGTATCAGAGATTTGTTTGTTGGTTTGCCATCCTGGAGAAGGGGCGGGGGAAAGCCTGTACTCTCAGTGTGTCACATTTTTTGTAGCCTGGAGAAAACGGATATATAGTAAAGGAAAAACAGATTGTGGTAGACCCATGCGTTCACAGACCCAAACCCGTATTATTCCAAGTATAAAAGGACTCGAGATTGCTTGATATTCCCCTTGAAACTTCTTCACGGCTCCCAGGGGGTAAGGGGCGCTATGTTTGATCTAGGCTCACCTGATTTGAAGTCAGCTGCAAGAGATTTCGAAGTAGACTGCTGTGCGTTGATTCTGGCAATTGTATAAGCGTTTTAAAATTTTATAATTGGACCAACTGACATGGGAAACTCATTATACTTGTCAAGTGACGTGCCGATTGGCGTGGGCGATCATGCATCTCAGCAACCTACTATCTTCAACAGCATGTATCAGTTCGTGTGCGGACAACTCCCCAAAAACCATGAGTTGTAACACCTCTTTAACTCTGCTAGACAGTCCCTTACAGAAAATGCATCAATAATACGTTCATAGGAAATCCAGTGAAGGCAAGAGGTGCAGATTTTACGTCTTTCTCAGCTTCCCTTTGGGCCTCTGATGCTAAGTCCCCCTGGGGCTCAAAGAGTTAAGAAGACGAATGTAAATAACATCACACTCAGATATGCAGACAATCAAACCTGCAAAGAACTGCACCTCTGTGGTTATATATATGTCAGACTTGTGTGTAAACGAGCCTCATGTGAAATGATATGGATGCGTAAATTAAGCAAACCTTTATATTTCTATACGATAATAATATGTTTTGAGCATGTATAAATGTAAGTTACTAGAGTCTTTCTTGATATGTGGTGTGAGTGTAAATTAGTTTTACGTGACACGTATGTGTGTGTGTGTGTGTGTGTGTGTGTGTGTGTAAATTACGGGAGTCTTGCATATTATCTGTGTAAATTACATGAACTCTAAGAGCACACAATATATTTTATCTGCGTTAATAATAAATTAAATTAAGTTTTAAGTAAGTAATAGAATAGAATTGCTCGTGCCATATTTAAAAATACAACTCCAAGAATCTTAAATTCTTGTGTGTATTTCTTTTTTCCTTTTCACTACATGGACCGGTTTGACTTAAACATCTGTTCTGAAGAGCTTTGCTTCTGCCTTCTCCTCACAATGTTTCAGTACTGTCACACTTTCTGGTCATTCCAGACAATGCTATTACTGCTTATTTTAGCTTTGTTGCAATGGTATCTCTTTGCAAATGTTTTTGACATCATCCATTTGGCAACCTCTTCCTTGATTAACAGCAGAGGAAAACAAGGACAGCGCGCCGTGTCGTAACTCATTTAGACTCATGCAAGTTCTAGCTCTCGAGTCGTATTCCAAACAAAGATCTTTACCAAGCAAAATTGTTCGCTTCTAAACAGGAGGTATATAAGTTGGACGTATACCGAGGCAACACCATATATGTTACTGGAAATGTAAATTTTCTAAAAATAAATATCGTTTATCAAATCAAGTCAAATTATCATCATATTATGGAAGCGTGTAGGTCCATTCTTCTTCTATGTGAGCAATACAAAAAAAATCATTGGTGGGGGGGGGGGAAGGGGGGGGGGGGTGGTAGGGTTGTTACATGTTGTGTTGTGGTTTGCAGCTAGGTTGTGGCACCGCCTTTGGGGTAGCAAACCTTTAATTAGTCGGCTTTTACGACATGCTTTTTAGGGGGCCATTGGGTCTATTCTTTCCCGCCCTCTCCCCTCCCCCTTACTCAAATGGGATTCCATAAACTACACGGGTATCTCGATTGTTTCTT
>CAJHNH020001607.1:10000-25000 GCA_905116865.2 Candidula unifasciata | reverse complement strand
AGGATCACCAGGGAAGAGGTCCCAGAAACCCAGTTCACCCGTTAGGTTATACTAGAGCCCCATGACTACAGCTCGTTCGGGGGTTTAAACTAACAATAAATTACGTCCCATATCGAGACATCTGTTATATGTTGAGAGGGTTGACTGACGTTCAACTTCACTCGGAACAGACAACAGAAGATAAACACCAGGTGACACAAAGTGCTAACCCTCGGATGAGAATCACCCGGCACAAGTCCCAAAAACCTCGATCACCCTATAGGTTATAATTAGTGTAGGCCAACGACTGCCGGGGTGGGGTTTTAAAATAAAAACAAATTTGTGGATCTTTAGCTTATTAACTTGTAGGTAGTTGTACCCCACCAGGACATTACACAAGCGATAAACACCCGATGACACAAAGTGCTACCATGCGGATGAGGATCACCCTTTCAGCCGTTTAGGCCATATCTATGGCTAGGCCATATTTATGGCCCAGCTATATTCAGGGCCCCTGGCAAAAGCCAGGGTAAAGTAAAGTTCCCTTTTCCACACCTTGAGGCATATAAGGCTAGACCGATATTGTTATAGACCAATCGGCACAAGATAGATGATGTGGTCAGCATCACACAGGCCGCCTTTACTTCCCGGGACTGCACCCGGTACACACTCACGGCTGGCTCCGCCAGGGAAAGAACCTACGACCTTCCGATCCGCATACCAGCGTCTAGCAGCTACGCCAAGGCGACTCCGAAAAGCCAGGGTTGGGGCTTCAAAATTTGAAAATAAATCGCATACTACAATTGGAGAAGTAATATGACTGACTGACTTTGTACCCCACCAGGACATCACATAAGCGATAAACACCCGATGACACAAAGTGCCACCATGTGGCTGGGGATCGCCGTGGAGAGGTCATAGAAACCGTGTTCAGAAAATTTGCCATATTTATGGCCTGCCTATTTTGCGGCCCCTGGCAAAAGCCAGGGTGGGGCTTAAAATAACAACAAATTTCCTCCTAAAAAGGACGTATTGATTAAGTAGTTCGAGTACTTGTTAACTGACTGACTTTCTATCCCACCAGGACATCACACAAGCGATAAACACCCGATGACACAAAGTGTCACCATGTGGATGAGGATCGCCGTGGAAAGGTCCCAGAAACCGCGTTCAGACAATTGGCCATATTTAAGGCCTGCCTATATATTGCAGCCCCCGGCAAATGCCAGGGTGGGGCTTCAAATAACAAAGAATTTCGTCCTTAAAAATGCATAATTATATGTTATGTTACACTTGTTAAATGAGTGAGCCGATCTTGATAGGGCTGTTTCTATATGTTAAAATATGTATCAAAGAAATTATGTGTGAAGTGAGCGAGTCTAGAAGAGCAGAATATTAAACAGGCCTGCGGGAAAATATAGTTGGTTTGTTCGGTCATTTGTGGTAGCTGACTTCTTTAACAATGTCCCCTGTTGTCGCAGTACATGTATTTTCATTTGTTTCCATGTTTCCCCCGATTAAATTATGTGGAGTTGTGTCCCTTATGTCAGAGTGGTTAAATAATATTCATGACTCTAGGGAGCGGCTTTAGCGCAGTGGCTAGGACATCATATGCCGGCGTTAAGGTCTTTGGTTTCAATCCACATAGGTCTTTGGTGCGAACTTTTGAAAATGAAAAAAGCAAGGTTGCCAGGTTAACCCAGCCTAAACGGGGAGGGAAGGGGGTGGGGGGGGGGCGGCGTGGGGCAGATAAAAAAAAAAATGGCAAGTAAAGGTGGCCGGCGTAAAAGAAACAACTCAGTAAAAGTAAATGACTTTTCTCGCCATTGGCTCACTGGGCATGCAATTCTAAACCAATACTGTGTATAATGATTTGCACCCAATAGGTCAATGTTTCAAAAACTTTTTTTTTCAGTGACAAAATAGGTCAGAATCACCCTCTTCCTTGAAATAGCGACATCATCATCATGTACCATGGCCATCGGCAAAGGCAGGATTCGCATTTTACACGATCAGAGAAGAGCGGTTGGCCGAACTGTTGGAACGCTGAGCTTTCATGCGGGAAACCCGGGTTGGAAACCTCGGTAAACCTAAGGATTTTTTTGTGCTAAGGGTAGAATAAAATCCTCCCCTGCACAGTCGTGGCGACAGCACTAGCCATGTGGCCCTAAATCCCCAGTCTCAAAGACACTGCAACACAAAAGTGGAATCTAAGGGCAGTAACTGGCAGTTCACACAATCAGAAGAATCAATAATCTGGTCAGTGCTTTTATCCCACCATCTGCGTGTGGACAAGTCTCTCTCTTTCTCTCTCTCTTTCTCTCCTTCTTTCTCTCTTTTTCTTAAATCCCCCTTCCCCCTCTCGATCTACGACTGCATTACTTTTATTTAAAGTCTTCCCCGCACCCAAAATGCACCCTCCCCTCTTGAAATAGTCTCAGCGCCCCCGAATTTGATCAAGGCAGCTTCCGACCACTTGGACAGTCCTAGCGCCCCCAGAGCTAATCTATCTTGGGTACAACTAATCGTTCTTGTCACTGAAACTGTGTGAGTGTATGGAAATATGTGGGCGTTTTAGTTTGTAGGTACAGTGAGTGAGAGAGAGAGAGAGAGAGAGAGAGAGAGAGAGAGAGAGAGAGAGAGAGAGAAAGAGAGAGCGTCAAGTTTGTAACAGTTGACTAATTGACTGATACGTGCCATCAAACAGATTAAAACGTCGCAGCAACTTTGAGAGGGCAGAACAAGACAGAGAAACAACAGATGTCAGGCTAAGAATGTTCAAGACATCGGAGATTGTTGCACAAGAATTTGATGTTGCTGCACAAGAATTCGATGTGAACTAGGGTGCAGACGATCTGTAGGATGAATTCTTTGGAAGGTAGCAGGGGATAATAATGATACGAACAAAAACAAGAACAAACAAAAATTGGAATTAACGTGAAATCAACAAATAAAACTGACTTATTTCGAACTAAGACCAGAAAGAAACGAATATTAATCTAGGTCCAAGAATATCAATGGAGATGGAAAGGGTACACACATCAACCATTTTTTTTTTTAAACTAGCCTAGACATGGAAATCATTTTCCATGGCGGCTATTACGTTATTCTGATCCAGCTCTTGCCACGTCTCTACCTTGTGTTCAGTATGTGCCACTGTAGATTTCAACAGACCGTTTGCCAGACAATGTTTCACTCTGTCACTGATTTCAGTGCTCTTGTAGATCTAACCAGTTCGTTTTCTGTTAGTGTTTTTCTTTTTCTTTCAGGTTACAGTTGCTGATATTTCAAGTTTTCTTTCTTTTTATTAATTATTTACGTTTGTTTTCCCATAGCGGCACAATGTTTGCTGTCTTAAGTTGGTCTCATTTGGCAACCTCAACCTCATTTTGAGACTTCTAGATGTAACTTTACTCGTCTTGCAGCTAGAGCATTTGACAACTAGATGTCGGTCTGAATATAGACTGACTAACCAAAAACAAACTTAACTGATGAAATAATCCATTCACTGATAAAGTGAGTTACTAAATTAGAAAATACCTAACGAGTAACATTACAAGATACTAATTATTAAACTTTCTAACTAGTAGCTAACACACTAACCGGACTATTTATTGACTACCTAATCTGATGAATTACGTATTTGAACAAAGAAGACACAAACAATAGACTGCACAATTTATTGCCTTTATTTATTATTCAGATTCCCATCGGAGAAACATTGCTTTGATTATCTGAATTGCGTATTATCTATCTGACTGCTGGTTAAGTAACTAATCTACTAATTAACCCACTGACTGACTGAATGGCTAATTTTAAAACTAATAAATTTATTGTCTCATTTATTGATTTAAATAACTTAAACATCTATTATTTTTATTGTCTCATTGATATTGCTTAATCATGTATTATCTTTATTGTCTCATTGATTGATTTGTATTAATTAATCATCTATTATCTTTATTGTCTCATTGATTGATTTGTACTATTTAATCATCTATTATCTTTATTGTCTCATTGATTGATTTGTATTAATTAATCATCTATTATCTTTATTGTCTCATTGATTGATTTGTATTATTTAATCATCTATTATCTTTATTGTCTCATTGATTGATTTCTATTATTTAATCATTTATTATCTTTATTGTCTCATTGATTGATTTCTATTATTTAATCATCTATTATCTTTATTGTCTCATTGATTGATTTGTATTATTTAATCATCTATTATCTTTATTGTCTCATTGATTGATTTCTATTTTTTAATCATCTATTATCTTTATTTACAAAGACCAACCACACTCTCTGACTCTCTCTGTATACGTGCGAGTGTGTATGATATGCCAAATACATTTGTTTTTATTAATCTTGCTATCTTCAACAACATGGATCATTTATTGAAACTTTTTAAAGTCGTCTTATAAGACTGGCAAGTCATCATCGTTCACTGCCCTCCTATATCATTTCCTTGTTTACTCCCCCCTCCCCCTTCCATTTCTCTCTCTCTCTCTCTCTCTCTCTCTCTCTCTCTCTCTCTCTCTCTCTCTCTCTCTCTCTCTATATATATATATATATATATATATCTATCTATCTATCTATCTATCTATCTATCTATCTATCTATCTATCTATCTATCTATCTATCTATCTATCTATCTATCTATCTATCTATCTATCTATCTATCTATCTATCTATCTATCTATCTATCTATCTATCTATCTATCTATCTATCTATCTATCTATCTATCTATCTATCTATCTATCTATCTATCTATCTATCTATCTATCTATCTATCTATCTATCTATCTATCTATCTATCTATCTATCTATCTATCTATCTATCTATCTATCTATCTGTCTATCTATCTATCTGTCTATCTGTCTGTCTGTCTGTCTGTCTGTCTGTCTGTCTGTCTGTCTGGTCTGTCTGGTCTGTCTGTCTGTCTGTCTGTCTGTCTGTCTGTCTGTCTGTCTGTCTGTCTGTCTGTCTGTCTGTCTGTCTGTCTGTCTGTCTGTCTGTCTGTCTGTCTGTCTGTCTGTCTGTCTGTCTGTCTGTCTGTCTATCTATCTATCTATCTATCTATCTATCTATCTATCTATCTATCTATCTATCTATCTATCTATCTATCTATCTATCTATCTATCTATCTATCTATCTATCTATCTATCTATCTATCTATCTATCTATCTATCTATCTGTCTGTCTGTCTGTCTGTCTGTCTGTCTGTCTGTCTGTCTGTCTGTCTGTCTGTCTGTCTGTCTGTCTGTCTGTCTGTCTGTCTGTCTGTCTGTCTGTCTGTCTGTCTGTCTGTCTGTCTGTCTGTCTGTCTGTCTGTCTGTCTGTCTGTCTGTCTGTCTGTCTGTCTGTCTGTCTATCTATCTATCTATCTATCTATCTATCTATCTATCTATCTATATCTCATTTGGCCTGCGATTGAAAAGAAGGAGAACGAGGACGAGAAAAAGAAGAAGAAGAAAAATATTTTTTTAGATTAATCACTAGACAACAGAATATCGAAACCTAGAAGATCAGGTTCTTAGGACGCAGAACCTCGACACTGTGTCAACTTATCAGTCAGCAACTCCTTTACAGAACGTCGCTCTCAACAATGTGGTCCTGTAAGTCTCTCGTTTTTAAGCCAGTTCTACCGCCCTACATTCATATACAGGCAATGCGTCTTCAGTATCCTGCAGCCGTCTTCTTGATGGTCTGGTTCTGCCCCGTTTTCTGGAAACTACTCTCTATCACCATTCTCTCCAGGTCGTCATGAAGTTCAACATGGCCAAACTAGCTCAGCTCTCGGGTCAGGATGCTGTTTATGAACCAGTTCTCCTCATCGTTCAGATCATGTAAGATGTCTGAGTTTTCTTCTTCTTGATCTATGGTGGCATTCTTAGAAATGTATTGTAGCATTCCAGTTTTGTGTGTGTGTGTGTGTGTGTATGTGTGTGTGTGTGTGTGTGCTAAGTGATTTAGTAAGAGCGCATGACTCGCAGCCATGTTGCCAGGAGACCGGTACATGATTCCGACATTTCTACATCAGCTTGATTGCTCGTGCTGTGCCATAGTTCTTCATGCTGTTGATTCTCTGCACTGCTAAAGCAAGTCTTACTCTGTTTGCTGTTTTTGTTGTTGTTGTTGTTCTTGCTGCTGCTGCTGCTGCTGCTGTTGTTGCAGTTGCGCTTGCTGTTCGCTACTGAAAAGTCTTCAAAATCTGTGACCGCATACATATAAAGAAAACCACATTTAAGGTTAGGTTGTTGAGAAATACAAGCAAGAATTCAAGATAAAATAGAGAAAGAAGTTTCTGAAGAGCAGTTTGGATTCCGTAAAAACAGTGGTACTCGAGAGGCCATAATTTGTCTAAAGATGCTGACTAAAAATTATATAGAAGTTCAGAAAAATATTTATGCATGTTTTATAGATTACAAAAAAAAAAAAAGCTTTCGACAGAGTGCAACATGAACAACTAATTGCAGCTCTTCAAAACATAGGACTAGATGGAAAGGATATCAGACATATTAGAAACTTTTACTGGGAGCAGGAAGCAACAGTAAGATATGACAACATCTGCTCACCCCAGATAGAGATCAAGAGAGGAGTAAGACAAGGATGTGTGCTGTCGCCTAGCCTTTTCAACTTATGCACAGAAACCATTTTTAAAGAAATTGTAGAATTATCAGGACTGTACATCAATGGTAGAATAATAAACAATCTGAGATATGCTGACGACACAGTGTTGTTAGCAGAGAGTGAGCATGAGTTGCAGGACCTTGTGGTGCAAGTAAACAGAAGGAGTGCAGAATTTGGATTAGATATAAATTTGAAAGAGACAAAAACCATGATATTTAGCAAAGAAAATAATCAGCTAACAATGAATATCACAGTGAACGGGGTGAAATTGGAACAAGTTAAAAATTTCTTATATCTTGGACAAGTAATAACATGTGACGGCAGAAGTGAAACAGAAGTCAAGAAAAGAATATGGATGGCCAAAAACATTTTCAACAACATGCAAAAGTTACTGACATCAAGAGAATTTAGCAAAACATTAAAAATGAGAATTGTCAAATTTTATGTATTCTCAACCTTACTGTATGGCACAGAGATATGGACAATGAACAAACAACTGGAAAATCGTATTAATTCTTTGGAGATGTGGATATACAGAAGATTAGGTCGTATTTCATGGAAACAAAAGCTATCAAATACAGAGGTACTGAGGAAATGGGGAATGAAAAGAGAGTTTCTAGGTGAAATAAAAAAGAGACAAGTGAAATATTTTGGCCACATTAAAAGACATAACAGTATTGTAAAGATCATCCTAGAGGGAAAGGTTCAAGGTAGGCGAGCAAAAGGCAGATAGCGTTACAAGTGGGAGGATAACATCAAGAGATGGACGAACAGCAGTATGAGTGAGCCAACCTTCATTGTGGAGACGGCACCTAATTGATTGATTGTTGAGAAATGTCAAAAATGACCAGACGTGACAGTTATGATCCGCTTAAAATTGGTGGCAACCCTATTCCGGAACTCCGCTACACAGATGACAGAGTCCTCCTTTCGAACAGCGTAAAGGGAATAGAAAATTTGATATTGTCTGTCCTAAAGCTCAGTGAAGATCAAAATCTGTTCTTGAATTTAAAGAAAACTAAAATAATGTCCACAGATAAAACTGGCTGTCACCCAAAAATAACAATACATGATGAAAAAATTGAAAATGTCACAAACTTTAAATATCTCGGCTCTACAATAAACGACAATGGAGACTGTTCAAGAGAAATTAAAAGAAGGATGGCCAAAGCAATGCAAAGATTGAACAGCCTTAAAAGTCTATGGTTAAGCACCAGCAAGGAGATCAAAATTAGAATTTTGAGATGCATGCATCTTCCCTGTGGCTACATAGGGGTGTGAGTCATGGACTATCTCTCAGTCCTTAAGAAAGAGAATAGTGGCTTTTGAGCTGAAATGTTAGAGAAAGATTCTCAGAATATCTTGGACAAAGAAGATGAGAAATATTGACATCTTAAAAGATCTGAACATCAAGAAAGATTGGCTAATAAACAGTATCCTTTCTCGAAAGCTGAAATATTTTGGTCATATCAAGCGCCACGACGGATTAGAAAAAATTAAAGCAGAAGGCATGGTACCAGGAAGGAGGGGCAGGGGCCGACCGACACGAAGATGGGCACAGGATATAGGTGACTCCTTGAATGTGAAAGTGCATGAGGCGGGAGAACTGGCGAGAGACCGAGTTTCTTTCAGGCAGACTTTGATGAGAGCGACGTTCTGCAAAGGATCTGCTACATGATGATGATGATGAGACCCAAAAATAGTCTGTACTGTGGACGCCATACAAGTGTCTCTGCTTTAAAAAATGCTGGGGACTATTGTAGCATATATTTTGTCGTCATTTTACCGATACTACAGACAGCATTGATAGGGATCTTTCTGGAAATTGATGGGGCACTATGGAATCCCACAGAAAATTATTAACCTATTGAAGGCAACATATAAAGACATGCAATGTGGCGTTCTTCATGAGGGAAAGCTAACAAATGCATTTGAAATAAAAACAGGTGTGTGACAGGGATGTCTTTTGTCGCCTCTCTTATTTTCACTGGCTATAGACTAGATAATGAAAACAGTAACTGCTAACACCAAGAAAGGAATTCAGTGGATCCCTACAAAACAGCTTGATGATTTGGACTTCGCTGATGATATTTCTCTTCTGTCCCATTTACGGAATCAGATGCAAGATAAATTAAATATACTTGATGCGAGATCACAGCAGCTAGGTCTGAAAATCCATAAAGGAAAGACAAAGTTAATGAGAATAAATGGCACCCCACTCCAAGACGTGGAGTCGTACACCTATTTGGGCAGTAATTTATATAAAGATGGAGGAACTGATATAGATATCAAAATAGAATACAAAAGGCAAGAGGAGCTTTCATAGCACTAGGGAATTTGTGGGGGTCAGAAATAAAAAGAAATACTTAAAAAATACCAAAAAAAAAAAAAAAAAAACACACACAATTAATTCTAATGTAAAATAAGTACTTTTGAATGGGCGGAAACATGGAGAACAACCAAGGCAATTACTAATAAATTACAGACATTCCCTAACTGGTGCCTGCGCAGAATAAAGGGAACTAATTGGTATGACAGAATAACTAATGTAGAGCTTTGGGAGAAAACTAAACAGGCTCCAGTGGACCACGAGGTGAGGAAAAGACGCTGGCGTTGGATAGGACACACACTGAGAAAACAGGAGAACAGTATTACTAGAATGTCTTTGCATTGGAACCCGCAGGGGCATAGGAATAAAGCAAGGCCAAAAAAAATGAAGAAGAGAGCTGGAGAATGACGTTAGAAAGATGGGGAGGACATGGAGAGGCTCCATGCAGTGGCGAAGGATAGAACGATGGCGTGAGTTGGTTGAGGGCCTATGCTCCGTTGGGGGATAGAAAGACAGAAGAAGAAGACAGACTCCACAGTTTTCCTACTGGCAGTTGTGACCTGGTTTTTGAGACTGATGCAAAGAATTTCAAGGAATGATTGAAAAACAAACGAGGTTTCCTCGAGAAAGATGAAAACTGTAAATTTATTATGGAACTTAGACGCATGAGATAAATATCTGGACACTTTGGCAATGTAAATGTGGCAAGAAAAGAACACTGACATGATCCGTGAATCTGAAGATCATGTGGGAGGAGTATCCATGACTGTCCACACCTAATAAAAGGGCACATATTGATTTAACAACAGAAACCTTTATACAACAATCAGTTATCAGTCTTGTGTAGTATAAAGATTGCTCTCTGGTAATTTGGTAATCTTAGTTTTAGCTTCATAGCAAACGGGTCACCCCATAGTTGCTCCGCTCCTGTGCCAACGAAAAACACAAAAATCTTTAATCACAGTTCAAATGAAATCCGCAGCTCACAGTGTCACGCCACGCACTTAACTCAAACGCTGGGCAACGAAACTATATCATTCCAGTCTATAAGTAGAGCAAAAATGCAACGGCCACAGTCTGGCAGAAGCAGACTTCTATATGTTCACCTCTGTGAAATTAATATAATGTATGTATAATTTATCTGCTGACTTGAACGCTTTATAGCTACTGTACAACCTCTTGGCCTCGACATAGGTAATGTCTCCATCACACAGGTTGTTTTCCATGTTAAAGAAACCTTTTTAATGCCTTGATGCATATTCGCTGTACATAAAAGTAAGTAAAAGTCCTTTTTCGGCGCCTTTAGGCGTACTGTGAATATAGGGCTAGATCTATATTTTAATAGACCAATCAACACTTGGTGGGTGATGTGGTTAGCTTCACACGGCCGCCTTTACTTCCCATAAGAGCACCTTGTACCCACTTAAGGCTTGATCGGCTTGGGAGTCAAGATCATTTATGAATAAATGTTCGGCACCGTCAGGACGCGAACCTATGACCTTTCGATCCAGAGGCGGGCGTCTAGCCGCCAACGCCACGGCGACTCGATAAGCTGTACATGTCTTTGCCTATAATTTATAGACCAACCAGAACTCAGAGCTTATGTGTTCAACATCCAACCTTTACTTGCCAGGTTCTGAAGGCTTGGATCGACCTGGGAGCTAAAGTCATGTTTTGAACACACGACCTTGGGATCTGTAGGAGCGCATCTAGCCGCAACACCACGGCGGCTTTCAGCTTTCCACAATCCTCGACCAATTTGCCTTATCTCTATTGTCGTGTCTGTTTCAGTAAGAAAGATTTGACTTTACAGATCGTTAACTTTTAAACGAGTTAGAGCTTAGTGTAGGTTTGTTGATACCAGACCAGGTTTCCAGTTCTCACTGAACGGTTAGAAAGCAAAGTCAGTTTTGCAGTTTTCAAGCTTCTTTTTCCTCGTCGCGTTCACTGACTGTAAAATCTGGCGGAAAGTTCTGATTGTTTGTCTACTTCTGGACGTTAGCCGTGTTCTAGGACCTGAGCTTTCCGTATCATCCGTTTTACAGATCTGGCTTATTTGTACACATACTGTAGGCTCCTTGTCTCTCGGTTACAGGGACTGTGGTTTCGGAGGAAACCCTTAATTAGTCCTCTCTTACGTCATACGTGTAGAGGAGGTAGTGGGTGTAGTAATATTTTCTCCCATAATGGGGGTTTTAGAACCCACATGGTGGCTTTTGGTATAGAAGAGTAAAACAATCTCAACCCCAGAAACCAATGAGACGTCATTACGTGACATTTTCAATTAATATATCCGATGCAGCCAACTTTCATTCTAGAGACGGCACCCAGTTTTTAAAGAATTTAATAAGAAACTAATCAGGTTTACCGCCTACCCAGAAACTATCCAATAGATCTGAGTAACAAGGAACTGACGAGGTAATGAACGAACGAACATTATTTTTAAAGCGTAAAAAATTAGGCTCGCCGGCCGCGTAAAGAATTAGGATCGCTGGCCTGATTCAGATTCTGCTCTTTTGGATAGGATTGGTCGACCCCAGTTATGAGGTGGAGGTATCGCATAAGAAAGTCAACAGCAAATGGTAGGGCCTAAAGACATGCTGTGTTATAGGACGATGATGCTGGTGATAAATCAGAAAATACCTAACAGAATAGTGTACTCTAACATCTTCGCACTAAAATGACACTTAAAACGGGATGTGAATATTGTACTGTTACACTGGTAAATTGAAATGACGCAGACATATTGGACACGAAGAGCCCAAAGAGACACGTCCAGTTCTGGCGCGACCAGCAGAGATCTCCCCGACAGGCGCGAATCGATCCTTGAAACAAGGATCTGATTATGATAATGACTGAAAGGATTAAGTATTTTTGATTGACTAATCATTTCAATGATAGTTTTTACGCCTTGCTGACATAACTGTCACTTCAATCAGGAAATATCTCATGAACCAGCCAGCCAGGTGTTTAAAGTGCTGAGCTGCTGTTTACTTGCAGTCTTATCCTATAAAAGTCAGCATCTTTGTAGATAACTTGGTCAGTCCTTCAGGATCGTCGTTTGTGTCTCCACACTGTCGTACCACGAGACCACACCAGTCAATCGTGAGTTAAGCTAACTTAAACTTTCTCGTATTTTTCGTGTATGATTCTGTGAGCGTTTTGTGACACCATGTCTTCTAGACTTTTCCAATAAACTTTGTCGTGTTTGTGTTGTTGTTGTTCGTGTATGATTAGTGAGCGCTTCTAGACTTTTCCAGTAAACTTTGTTGTGTTTGTGTTGTTGTTCGAAGCATGATTCTGTGAGCGCTCCGTGACACAATGTCTTCTAGACTTTTCCAATAAACTTTGTCGTGTTTGTGTTGTTGTTGTTCGTGTATGATTCTGTGAGCGCTTGGTGACACAATGTTTTCTAGACTTTTCCAGTAAACATTGTTGTGTACATGTAATTTTTTTTTTGGTAATTTTTGTTTTCGTGCATGATTTTGTTATCGTTTTGTGACACTAAGTCTTCTAGACGTTTCCAGTAAACGTTGTTGTGTGCATGTGTATGTTTTGTTTTCGTGTATGATTTTGTGAGCGTTTGGTGACACTATGTCATCTAGACTTTTCCATTGTTTGTTTCTGACTGATGTAGTATAATCTCTCAACTGACAACCATTAGCGTTTCCACGAGGAAGATTATATCCTTGAAGCACTGTGCCATTATACTTTATTCCTTGCTGGTCTGGTCTTCAGGTTTTCTCCTAAACGAAGGGGACTCCAATAAAACTTATAGATGACCAGAGCTTACCGGGATTTCTATATGCAGAATTCCCATCCCCAAGGTATTAATCTGGGTCATTTAGTTGATCCCCGAAGACTTGTATTATGGCCTTGAAGTGATAACCTTGTGGTCTGCGATCCTGGAGAGGACTAGCTGCAATGCAAAAATTTTTCCGATTTTTCCCCAGCAAAGTAAGCAAGCTATACGGTTATTCTCGCAAATGACACATTATGTTAGGCCTTTGGTTTTAAAGACGATCGGCCTTTATTTCACAGAATATTACTTTTGACCCATTTTAGGCTGGGTCTGTCTGGGATATAGAGCCGTTTTATTTTAAAATATCCATCTCAGTGTGGATTCTTTTACGTCTTCTTTGGCATAACCGGCTGGAAAGTCCAGCGAAAAGTTATGGTTGTTTGTCCAATTCTGGACTTTCTTGTTCCAGAAGCTGCACAGCCATTTTACTTACATGACTTATTTAAATGCAGACTGTTGGTTTATCGCTTTTTAGGCCAATGTTCTCAGGCTTCGAAGGAAACACCCCATATTAATCGACCTTTACAGCTCGCTCGTTAAGAACCAGCGGACCTATTCTCTACACTCCCCCCTCCCCACCCCTTTTCCTCCCTTTTCTCCCCAACCTATAATGAGGTCCTGCAATCCACACAGGGAGATGAGGATTCAAAGCAAAGATCTTTGAGCCAGCAGGCGAACATCCAGCCACATCCAAAACGCGACTCCATTTTTTAAGAGCTTAGTTGTGCCTTCTCCTCTAGCGTTATTTTAATCACAGCAAATATCTTTCTATAAATACTTTATGTTCCACACCTTGATCTTCGTCCTCCGAACAATCGCATCCCTTCTTCTACTGTCAACATCTGCTTCGTGTCGCTAGGCATTGACCTTGAACATCTACTATGTAGCTGAGCGAGAGCTTATTCGGCTGCTTCGAATGTTGTGATGTTGTGCGTTCTCAGGCTGACAGTAACTCCTTCAATCTATAGTTATATGCTTCCCGACTTTTCTAATAATGTTTCCAATGTCATACTTTACGCTTTTACTGTCGGTGTCTTTACATTCATTGATGCCACTGGCCGAACCATTTCAATCTTTGTTTCTCACTGAATGTAACTATGGGTCTTATTCCAATAGTTCTTCTAATCTCTTCATTTCGCACACGATCTCTTTTGGCTTTGTTAACAGCCTTTGTTGAACATATTTTTTCACAGTTGGTTATTTGCTGTCCTGTTCCTTGGTTAATGCTCGCATCTGCATATGAACCCAGTTAAAATAAAGATATCATTTATAGTCTGCATTTTAATCTCTGTCTTGGAGCTGCTGTTGTAGACCCTCACCTGTGTATCCGAAGATTGTGGGTTCAAATCCATATCTATCCGGACTTTTTTTTTTTCCAAACATTACTTTGGCTCTCAGTTCAACTAAGCTTTAAATGAGTATCAGGTTAAGTCTTGGAAAGTAAAGGCGGCCGGTATGATACTGACCACATTATCCACCGAGTGCCGAATAGTCTCTGAAAAATAGGTCTAGCCCTATATACTCAATAGACCAGAAGACGTGGTAAAAAAAGGGCCCTTTACTTGTAATCTCTGTTAGCATAGCTGGGTGTTGTAAGATTGGGGCTAATACCAACACTGACTTGAGAGACAAACGGCGTGAGGCAATAAAGGACGTCTAATGGAAACATTAAGAAGAAATTATTACGAGCGGATACAAATTTTGTGCTGAACTCCATGTCAGAAATCGAGAGAGTCGCATGCAACAGGGCAGAGTGGAGGAATCGAATGCGAGCTCTAACGCGACGTATAACAGCAAATTATGATGATGATAATACTAAAGTTGATGGCTTGTTGGATTCTCATTTCTCATTCTCACATCCCTCATAACATTTTTATCAAATATAAATGGTCCTAACCAAGACCGGCACCAGCTGACGGGCCATGCTTCTGGCGTCACCAAACTGGGCTAACGATACGTTAACGCAGCGTTTCTCGAACTTTTTTCTTCGGGCACACCTACCCTTAAAAAGGGTTAAATACTTGGGGTAAAAAAACCAGTTCAAATTCAATGTGAAGCAGATTTGGAACAATTCTTAATTATTGCCGCGGCAGCCGTGACATGGGAGTCCCCGTGGTGGAGCGGCTAGACGCTCGCCGCGGATCGGAAGGTCGTGGAGTAGCCGGGTGCCGCGGCACCCAGTTTGATAATCGTTGCGTTAACGAATCGTTAGCCCGGTTTGGTGACGTTAGCAACATGGCCCGTCAGCTGGA
>CAJHNH020001607.1:0-5000 GCA_905116865.2 Candidula unifasciata | reverse complement strand
TTACACATCGCCAACTTTCGGAAATCACAAAGAACTTTAGGAAATCACATAGAACTTTCGGAAATCACATAGAATTTCAGAAATCACATAGAACTTTAGGAAATCACATATAACTTTAGGAAATCACATAGAACTTTCAGAAATCACATAGAAATTTCAGAAATCACATAGAACTTTCGGAAATCACATTGAACTTTCAGAAATCACATAGAACTTTCAGAAATTAAATAGAACTTTCTGAAATCACATAGAACTTTCTGAAATCACACAGAACTTTCAGAAATCACATAGAACTACCGGGAAGGCTAACCCGGTCAACAAATGCCCGCAGAAGTCGGATGTGTTGGCCGAAAGGTGCAAATATCGCAACCATGCTGTAAACGGACACAACGCAACTACATCTTCGGATGAACGCAGAAGAAGAAGAACATAGAACTTTCAGAAATCACATAGAACTTTCGGAAATCACATAGAACTTTCGGAAACCACATAGAACTTTTGGAAATCACATAGCTTTGAAGTAATTTGTGACATTTGGTGTAAAGGCCAATTAGGAACATGAAAACAAAAACGCCAAAGTGCATATGCATCACCGTAGTCAAGAGGAAAATATGACTCAGAGGGAGCTGACTAAAGGCTAAACATCTGTTGCTCAGAAAAAAGGCAAGACGAACATAAAATCAAACTTCTACAAATGCTATAATGACCAGCAGTGGCTTAGTGGTTAACCTCTCTCCTGTCAGTCCGAAAGTCTTGAGTTCCAATCCTAATCTAGAGGACATTAGTGTTTTTCGAATGGACTTTAGTTCCCAGGATGACCTAGCCTAACATGGGTATGAGAAGATGCAAACATGGCTGGCTTGATGTTGTTCATATTGATCGCCGAGTTCACCGGGTCCGCCGGTATGTTGGGAAATGAACAGGCGGACAGACTGGCTGGCTCTGCACAACTTGGTGGACTACTGCTACATGATAGGGCAGATGTGGTTAGTGCCTTGACGGACAGCGTGAACAATTCGGAGGAGCAGATGGATCACCTTAGTCTGGCGAGATTGATGCAGTTGGGGGTGGCTAGAGGTTCTGGCAGATGCTCGAGGCTCAGATGAAAGGCATGAGGGACGTTTAATCAGAAAGCTACTGGCACCATTAGTATCGGAACTCTTCGCTGGCTGCTGAAGATGGGGACGGAGCGTTTATGGGAATGCCCCGAGTGCTGTGATGTCGGTTCTTGAATCAAATCAAATCAAATCGCCGAGTCCATTTTTGCTCCTTCGTCTGTCCGAGTGACCTAAATGCGTTTGTCCTGTATAAGCACAGCTGCGATATTTGCGCCTTTCGACAGACACTTTCATTTCTTCGGGCATTTGTTATCCTGGTTAGCCCTTTCGTTAGTTTCGTGTGGGCATTTTTTAGCATCATTTGCATGGCACGCTAGCTCATCTGGATAAACCTGGTTGCGCTGCGACCAGGTGACGAACTCCGTGTAGTCCAGGTTCACGCACAGGGGTAGACAGAAAAGCCAAATTTCTCTCAGATTTACGGTCTCTATTGTGGGATCCAGGCCGAAGGGTTGCGATATCCATAGTACCGAGCCGAAGGTTTAACAACGAATGGTTTCTGGATACTCAAAAAAAAAAAAAAAAAAAACATTGTTGTGCGCTCTTTGGCATCACCTGATGTTTGACCTGCAGCTGCCTGCAGATTGGCTGACCTTTAAAGGAAGGCAGGGGCAGAGCATGGACTTACCTTGCCATCTAAGAAAGGCTTGCATGAATGCGAAGCCGATACATGACGCTCTGACACTGGGCTCATCAAAGGAATCAGCAAGTTCGGAATGTGACCGCTGAACTCACATCCGTATATCGAGCCTCCACTTATATCCTGCGGCTCCTGTCTACACCGGCAGTCAGTCGTCTTCCTACCGGAGACTGCCACACCCTGCACCACTGGGTATCTCATATCTTCAGCATGTTAGTCTTTTCTGTTTGACAGTGGCACCTTTTACAATGGCAGCCGGAACACTTTTTATGATATGTGTGAAAAAACATGGATGTATGGACATTATATTACAACAAGTGTGGCCATTGTTGGCAGGCGTGAGAAACCTTTGTGTCACAAAGTAGCATCTTGGAGCAAAAGACATTAGTTGCTATATTCAATAGGACACTCGATGGAGGAGGAGAGGCTGGCCGAAAGGTTAGAACGCTGGGCTCTCACCAGGAAAACCCTGGCTCGATCCTCGGTAAGGCTGGGGATTTTTTTTCTGTCGGGGGCAAAATAAAATCCCCACCTGCACAGTCGTGGCGACAGCACTAGCCATGCAGCCTTAAATCATCAGGCTCAAAAGACCCCACCCCCACCCCCGCCTACACCGCAGATGTAGTATATAAAGGCAGTTAGTGACAGATTTTAGGGAGTCGCCGTATCGGAGCGGCTACACGTTCGCCGCGGATCGGAAGGTCGTGGGTTCGCTCCCTGGCAATGCCGGACGTTTTTTTTTTTTTCAAAAATGACCTTGACTTCCAGGTCGACCCAGCCTTGAGTGGGTACCGGGTGCAGTCCCGGGAAGTGAAGGCGGCCGGCGTGATGCAGCCACACCATTTACTTATTGCCGCTTGGCAATTTTTTGCCCTATATGCCCTATACGCCTAAAGGCGTGGAAATAGTTTTTTTTTTTCACTCAATGGAGGCACCTTTGAACCTAGGCAGCCATACACAAGGAGTCTCGGTCGACAGACAGATCAAGTTTTATTATATAGCAGAGCTTTTGGACGATAGCTATTTGAACCGGAGTTTGTCATTCACTAGGGGACTCGGAGAGCAATATTTACCCATGTTAGAAATGTGTTTTAATGTACGTTAACATCCATGCAAAGAGATTGCTCTCATGAGTGCCAAATAACTTCCAGCACTGCATCTCTGAGGGCAACCAACTCCGAAATCCCCTTCCAGCTCGGTTTAGACCAAACAAAGGTCTTTATCTGTAGAGTACGACGAGAACGTGTGGCGGGAGTCTTGCACGAAAAAAACCAGCACAGAGCCTGCTGGTTTTCTAGGGAGAGCTGAGTTATCTTCTTGTACACATCACAACGACCATAACTTTCCCTGGCGCCAGTTACCAAAAACACTAAGCTACACCCAGGGAATGATGGCTGGCGCAAATATACTATAAGTATAGCATTGTATGCATTGGGAGCCGCCGTGGTGTAGTGACGACACTTGGCTGCGGATCGTAAGGTTGTGGGTTCGGTTCCTGACAAGGCCCGGACTTTTTTTCAAAACTGACTCGCGCTTCCACTCAGTCTTGATTGGGAACCAGTTACAGTCCTGGAAAGTAAAGGCGACCGGCGTATGGCAGACCGTTTGGTGTATAAAATATAGGTCTAGCCCTATATACCCAGTAAGCCAAAAGGCGTGAAAAAATGGTTCTTTACTTTTACTTTTACATAGTATGCCGTATTCATCAAAAGTCTAAACAAAACATGTTCGTTTTCATATGTTACCGGCACTGTTGTAATGGGAACTCTGCGCTGGCTGCTGGGGGTGGGGGTGGGGGGGGGGAGGAGGGGGACACACACACAAGAGAGACTGATGCCATAAAGAATGGTCTTGGTTCTGAGACGTCAGTTTTCAACTCTAAACTTTCCAACACTTAGTTTGACTGGAGAGAATATACAGACGTAACCGTACATACACAAATCATTTTAAAAAGCACAAACTGGGACCCATATACGTCTAGATTTGTTGCGTATCCTTTACAGGACGTTGCAAAACCAACCCAAACAGCCACTGGCTGTTGTTTGGTTTTTCTAGGCAAATTTACGTCCAGTAGTTTGTTATTGCTCCTGGACGGTCGGCTTTCTTGATACCACTGTCGAAACCAATGCAAGGCGCATGGCCCGCAGCTCGGATCGAACCCGGAATCCCGGCATTACAAAGCGTTCGCATTGACTTAGCCACAGAGCCGTCCATTATAAGCCTACTAAGACATAAAAGGACTTTAAGTATAGAATAAATGAAACAGGACACCAAGTGGGCATCATATCCAGTAGGCTGTGACACTTTGAATGACGCCCGCCTCATTATTAGGACAGAGTGAGCTGACCTCCCTTCCCCTAGAGAATTGGCAAGGAGCTAAGGGCCAACTCCTCCCCCTCCGTTTCCACTCACCATGAAAAAACGTTCTCTGCATGATTTTTGATGTGTGCATTTAATGTAGTTTCAAAAATTTTTTATATTTATTTGCCATTCATTATATATATATATATATATATATATATATATATATATATATATATATATATATATATATATATATATATATATATATATATATATTATAACCAACTTAAACAAGACTTAAACCTCTTGAGGCCCTTATAAAACCATACACAGGCAAAGGTTACCGACACCCCCCCCTCCCCCCCCCCTCCCCAGCCCCCTTCTCTGTATTTACATTGTTGAGACGCCCCTGGTCATTAAGCACCGGAATGTACTCTGTTGGTAACACAGACATAAATAGGTCACTCAAACGTCACGAATAATTCAAAATAGAAGCCCATTTAACAGTAACTACTAACTAGAGTACGCTAAACACGCTTGAAATAATTTATTATAACGAGGATCCCACAATTAAAACGATTTTGCGATAACATTCCTAGCGCTATATATGTGAGTGTTTTTGTATGCATGTTTATATGTGGGTGCCATACGTGTATGTTTTGTGGGAAGTGTATGCGTGCGCGTGTCTACGCGTATTCTCACAGAAACGTATACTAAGTGGATACAGAAATGTCAGATGAAACTTACATCATACATTTTCAGGCAGTGACAACCTGAGTATAGCTATGAGATTAACCCATAAAAAGTTGCAGAATAATTCAGTACTACACAAGTATTAATAAAAAAAAATTATTATAATAAGCACTTTCTACCATGGCATGTGTGCTGGGGTATTTTGACAATGAAATGTCTAAAAACATATACCGGAAACATTTGTG